>JAESUZ010003958.1:0-105140 GCA_017311185.1 Proteles cristata cristata
GTGAAGTCTGAAGTGGAAATGGTGATAAAAACTGGACGTCAGATTGTGCAGAAGAGGCAGACAGAAAACCCTAAAGAACTTGATGAAAGAGTTACGGCGTTGAAATTGCATTATAATGAGCTGGGAGCCAAGGTGTGTGCACACTGGAGCCACAAACACGGGCTATTTACCACTTTCTTGAGTGCAAAGCGAGAAGGAGTCATGATTCACGATTAATGTCTTCATCATTTTCTCTCAGTAGATAGATACATGCATATATTTATGCATAGACAAAGGTAGATATAGATATATTCCGACATGTAGTTCTTGTTAAGAAACAATAATTAAGCCATAAGGATCTTCTTTCCAGGCTGCATTAAAAAAATATGTACAGCTCAAGGAGATTTTTATTGGCCCATCATATGGTTTTAAAAGGGTTTCTTTGTTCTAAACTTGCCTTCTTTTCATTGAATACATTTACTTGTGATGACTTAAAGGCTGGAGCCTTTTATAAACTAATGCGCTTATGTATATTTAGATACAGTGGAGTTGACACATTCCCCAGAGAGCACATTAGATGTAATAGAGTTGTCACATGCCATAGAAATTATTTCCCTTTGTGGCAAGTCTCGCATAATCTACCACATTTGGCTGATGAGGTAGTGTGGATATCCAGTTAAGTCCTATCTCTCTATGATTATTTTTGTATTTTTGTCCTGATAGTGTTCAATGACCAATTCCATGTCACTGTTAATTAAAGATGTTTATATCTCTCTGTCCCGTTTCCCAAACTGTGGAATGACTAGGCTGGTTACCTCACTTCCCTCAAATTCAACCTCAAATACTCCTGCTCACAGCGTCAGGGCCCCTATCAGCCTCACTTACATTTATCCAGGAAACGACTGCGGAGGCATTCTACTGCAGGTGGCACTCTTTTAAATGTATCCCTTTTCCACACATGTACACACAAAAGTGTAAAACTCAATTTTCCTTAAGATGGCAGTGTCTCCTGTTTTATTAAAACCTATTTAGCTGGATATAAACAAAATAGAATAAATAAAAATCAATAATGCATTAGCTCTGGGAAGATAGAATTTCTTTGAAATATCGAATCTAGAATTCCTTTTCTATCACTAGTGCATAGGAAAAAATAACTATGCACAGAAACATGCTATAAGGTATATTTTTTTTCTCCCACACACAAATAAAATCCTCGCAGTCAAAAGGGCAGATGTTTTTACTTCCCTGAAGGGGGAAATCTGTAAAAAGAAAAAATTGAATTTGCAGCCTCAGCACCTAAACATTTTTTCTTTTAATGTGTATACACCTCTGCTAAAGAAACTAAAACATCTTGTTGAGTGTTTGAAATTCATATCAAAATTTCATTGTGTTTGTTTTGATTGTAGCATTTTAAATTTTTTAAAGATATCCTTACTTTGGCATTTTTCATGCTTGTGGCTGGATTATTATATATATATGTGTTGATATGTGCATATCCATGTGTATTTGTGTATAATGGATAGGTGGATTGATTAATAGATCAAGAGATTCTGGGCTTTTTGTTCAACCAACCAACCCTAAACACTTACAAATTATAGGCACATCTGGAGAGGTGGTGGAATAGTACAAATTTGTTCATTCTCTGTGTGAGAATGTGGAAGAATTTGATTGTGTGTGGGGGGGGGCGGGTTAGCTCTAAACACTGAAAACTGGGATACAAAATGAGGTCATGATTTTCTCTGTTAATAAGGGTAAAATTTTTGTTTTGGAATTAAATTTTTTACCCCCATTGGGTGGCAAAATATGTTTAAAGGGTAAGTGACTTACTTCGTGTGTTGCTTTTCTGCAAAAGTAAGGCACTTTAGAGATACAGTAGCAATAAAACTGACCATTTTAAGCATTATAGAAATAATTTTGCTGCTTGAGAGAAGCCATATTCTTTCTTTCTCTGTTTTGATTGCTTACCAGCAAGAGCAAACCTCATTTGTCCACAGAGGATTGTAAAACTTTGCCCATCCATTTGGTAGGTGACTGAAGATTTTCTAAAAGCAGTGTGTTATATCTTCAATTTGAATTACATCATTCAATATTTAAGAAATTTGACCATAAATTATTTTTATTTGTATTGAAGAAAATGATTATAGATTTTTTTTTTCCTACCGGGTATGGGGCAGTGGTCTTTTGAAGAGGGGATCTCATCTTCCCCAGACTGTGTTTATTCACCATTAATAGTGAGAATATCTGGTTTTTCTAAAATGTTACTTTTAAAAAATAAGAAAAAGGATCTTTTTAACTGACAAAAATATTGACGTTCCCATTCCATGAGTGTAACTAAACCTAAAATGAAAAAGTAAACCAGGGACATTTTATTATCATTCTTTTCAGGTGACCGAAAGAAAGCAACAGTTGGAAAAATGCTTGAAATTGTCCCGTAAGATGCGAAAGGAAATGAACGCCCTGACAGAATGGCTGGCGGCTACAGATACGGAATTGACGAAGAGATCAGCAGTTGAAGGAATGCCTAGTAATTTGGATTCCGAAGTTGCCTGGGGAAAGGTAGAGCCTCTGTCACTGAAGGTTATTTTTAACACACAAAGAAACACACAGCAATGTGAATTTGCGAGACACTGTTAATGCGCAGCAGTAGTTGAATTACAAATATTATCTTGCTTCACTTTTCCTTTCCTCAGTATTTCATCCACCGTTTCACTCTTTATTTCTGAAACATGATAAAACCGGTGGGCCGCTTTAGCGAGAATCTCCCAGAGGTGGTTTAGAATTAGGTAGGTTTTGAATAAGTCCTTAAAAATACATGCATCGTTTGTCAGAAAGTGAATCTGAAGACGAGATTTTGCATTCCCTGGCTTGCCCGAGACTGCTTAGAGGGTCTCTACAACCACGATGAGAGCAGGCAAGCGCAGGCTGCAGACACCTGGGCTGGGCAAGACTTGCTGGATCAGCAGATGGCTGACGTCACAATTAAAAACAGTCTTCAGGGGTCTGTATATCTGCCACCGTTTCCATCACCCAAGGGCACAGGGTTTCCTTTACTCCTCAGCTGGTACATACTTGCCTTTTTTTTGACAGCCAGTCAGACATTAATGCTCCCTAAAATTTAAGGTCAAGGTACTCATAGCTTCATTTATTTTTTTCAGTTGATTCATTACTAGATTACTAGAAAAGGTGTTGATAGAAAGGAAGCAGTCAATATTAATAATGTGTTTTCATCTGAAACTTTGCTAGGCATTTAGGAAAAAAATCACAACACACTCTACCCTGTTGATTTTTTTTTTTAATTAACAAACACGATGTATCAGTGAGATGTTTCAGAAATCTATGCTTATTTTTTTTTTTTTTTTTTTTTTTTTTGCAAATAGTTTATTGTCAAATTAGTTTCCACATAACACCCAGTGCTCATCCCCACAAGTGTCCTCCTCCATGCCCATCCCTCCTCCCCACCACATCCATCAGTCCTCAGTTTTGTCAGCATTCAAGAGTCTCTCATGGTTTGCCTCTCTCCCTTTCCCCCACCATTTCCGCCCTTCTTCTCCCCCTTGGTCCTCTGTTAAGTTCCTCCTAATCCTCCTATACGTGCACACATATGATATTTGTCCTTCTCTGCCTGACTTATTTCGCTCAGCATAACACCTCAAGGTCCATCCATGTTGCTACACATGGCCAGATTTCATTGTTTCTCATTGCCATGTAGTATTCCATGGTATAGATAAACCACATCTTCTTGATCCATTCATCTGTTGATGGACACTTAGGCTCTTTCCAGGTTTTAGCTATTGTGGAGAGTGCTGCTATGAACATTGGGGTACATGTGCTCCTATGCATCAGCATTTCTGTATCCCTTGGGTAAATTCCTAGCAGTGCTATTGCTGGGTCCTAGGGGAGTTCTATTGTTAGTTTCCTGAGGAACCTCCACACTGTTTTCCAGAGGGGCTGTACCAGTTTACATTCCCACCAACAGTGTAGGAGGGTGCCCGTTTCTCCACATCCTCGCCAGCATCTAGAGTTCTCTGATTGGCTCATTTTAGCCACTCTGACTGGCGTGAGGTGGTATCTCAGTGTGGTTTTGATTTGTATTTCCCTGATGAGGAGGATGCTGAGCATCGTTTCATGTGTCTGTTGGCCATCTGGATGTCCTCTTTGGAGAAGTGTCTGTTCATATCTTCTGCCCATTTCTTCACTGGGTTGTTTGTTTTTCGGGCGTGTAATTTGGTGAGTTCCTTGTAGATTCTGGATATCAAATGCTTTATTTTTAACTCAACAGGCTAGTTAGATTATCCAAAGTTGAGAAATTTTAATTGCATTAAGGAAAAACGTAGTCATACAGTGAGACCAAAACTGAAAACTGATTTTCTTTTATGTAAGTTCAGAGGACAAGAATATGTAAAATGTTGTTCCATACATAGTTTTCAGGTAAAGAGTAGAGAGTGATTTCTTTCTCTTCCCACTCAGAATAGATTTATTGGTAGAGATACTGAATTGCATTTATTAGTTCAGGATCATGTATGTTGTGAGATGATGATAGTAGCAGGTTCACGGAGTGCAGGCTAAAAATCACACTGGTCTTATGTTTTCCCCTTATTCCCCACACAAGCATTATATTTTTGTGTGATAATTTAGTTTGAGCCACTGGCAATCATATACTTACATGAAGGCTGGGCGGCTCTAAGAAATAAGTGAAAAATGATATGTCTCCAAGAACATAGAGGTTTATCTCTATCTCATGTAAGGTAGATAGTTCTGGATAGGGGAAGTAGTTTTCTTTTAGGAGATTCTCCTAAGACGTAGGTCATTTCCATTTCACTGTTCTGCAGTCCTCTGGGTATTTGTATTCTCACGATAAAACTTGCTCACCACCACACTTCCCTCCCAGCCCATAAAAGGAAGGGTAAAAAGGAAGTGGATCATATTTAGCTTTCAGGGAGGATGGCAAAAGATGGTTCCTAACTGAGTGGCCAATGTGTCCTGCTTAAATGATGAGTAGATTTCATTTGTGAAAGAGAGAATACGTTCTGGTGGACACATACCATCTTTGGCCCCAGCAGTACCACCCCTAAATTTTTTATCTTAAGATAAAGGCGGAGGAAGACCTGCATCATTTGTTTCTCTTTATAAAAACCCATGTCCTGTTGATGACAGTTTCCACCATAAGCACTTATACACAAACAAAAAGGCCCAGAAAATGTGTATTATCTATTAGAATATGAAATACAGTAAACCACGCAAGAGGCAAGTGGTGGCGTGTGTGGAGAACTCATGAAAATAACCCAGCCTTTATTCTCACTCACGCTCCCCTTAAAACTATGGACAGTATCTTCAAGTGTTCAGATCCATTGTAATGCATATATTAGTTTGCTACATCTCTTGTAACAAAGTATCATAGATGGGGGCTTAAACAGCAGAAATTCCTACAGGCTTGAAGTTTGAGGTCAAGGTGTTGGCAGGGTTTTGGTTTTGGTTTTGGTTTTGGTTTTGGTTTTGGTTTTGGTTTTGGTTTTGGTTTTGGTTCATTCTGAGGCCTCTCTCCTTGGCTCATAAATAGCTATTTTCTCACATCTTCTTATGATCTTCCCTTTGTACGTGCCTGGGTCCAAATTTCTCTTCTTATAAGGACACTAGCCATATTTGATTAGGACCCTCCCTAATGACATTATTTTACTTAATTGCCTCTTTAAACTTTCTCTTTCCCTATTTTGTCACATTCTAAAGTCCTGGGGTTAGGACTTCATTATAGGAATGTCCAGAGGACACATTTCAGCTCCAAACAGTGGGGTAGCCTTATAAATATAATTTGGAAAGCTACTATAATGGTACACAAAGGAATAGAATTAGAGATGAAAGGGATTTAAAAAATTCTGACTACAGTTTACAAGTGACTGAGGTGAAACTATAAAAGTATGCCCCACAAGAACTCTAAATTCCATGGTCCCTGTAAGGTCACTGAATAAGGCACCTCAGGAGATGTTTGCATGAGAGCTTTGCCATACAGTCATTAAAAAACATACTATTATATAATTAGCATGGCAAAAGTTTCTGGGTTATCCTTGTCATATTAGAAGGTTTGAGGGGTCTAGATATGGGTCACCGTATTAGGTCCATCTGGAAATTACTTTCCATGAAACCAAGGAGCAATAATAATTTGCGATCCAGTAGGAAAAAAAAGTATGGAAAACTGGCATTTCTTTTCTTTTGTAGACATTTATCACTATCTCTGGATATGCTAATACTAATGATATGCTCTAAGACCCCTTAGTGGTCAAGTCAAAGTATACACATTTGCATCCAAATTACATACTTTGTTTAATAAATTCATCTGAAAGGTGCCTAAAGCTTTTTCAAAAATCACAACCATATAATAAAAACATGTGACCTCCATATCTAAAGCAGTCACACTTATGATAATTTTTTAAAATGAAAGCAATCAATCTCATACAGGAAACCCCATGACTCCCTAGTACATTCTTATTTCCCATGCTTTCCTGGGAGATGGAGAACTTAACTCCAACTGTTAGTCTTGTCTGCAATTTCAAAGGATAAATGTCAGATTTTTTTTGAAAATAAATTGAGTATTCATTTGAATGCAATACATTGAATGTATTTGCCAATCATTCCAAGTATTTTTGACTTGAAGAAAATTTGAAAATGTAGAGTCAATTTATTTTTAAACTGTTTCATTTATTTCTACTGAATTTCTTTCAGTTTTTGTTGATCTAAGAACATTATATTTATTTATATATAAAAATATTTGAATGCCTACACAAAAATATTCTTATTTAGTTACTGGAAGCATTTATTTGACCTTTGGTTTATTCAAAGAAAGCATATTTTCAAAGGTATTGACTACAGTTAAATCTTTTGAGTGTTACCTCTACTCTATTTTAATTATGGTTATCCATTATATATCTAATTCCAGAAAAAAAAATTAGAGTGTCTTAAAGAGATACATATGATATATTTGGTCAAGCACAAACAAAATAGAAAACTAAAGAAAGGGAAATTACTGTAGGAAAATGATGGAAACTTTGCACAGAAATATGCCCACAGTATCCCACGGATAGTGTAATAGGCAGAGGAGAATAAAGCCTCAAAATTTGGCACCAAGCTTCCCACTGGGCAAAATAAAAAGTAAATATACTTTTTTTTTTTTTATTGTGCTAAGAACACTTAACATGAGATCTAGCCACTTAACATATTTTAAGTGTACGATACTATACTGTATTAGCTGTAGGCAAAATGTTTTACAGAACATCTCTAGAGTTTGTTTATTCATTCATCTTGTATAACTGAAATGAAAGTAAACATATTTATGAGATTCAAAAGTGTTCAAATTATCAAAACTATCATTAAACCATTTTTACTCTACTAGTGAAAGCTTTTTTCTAAAATTTAAATATGGAAGAAAAATTAGAGGGAGTCATGAATGAGATGGCACCTTTTTTAATATTTTTAAAATAACCATATAAAGGTCTGTGTAGCCATTTTTGTATCAGCATGCTTCAATGCAGAAACAGTGCCATGAGCCTGATTCCGGACTTTCTGTGTCTTCTTCCTGATTAAGTTTCAGGAGTTAGGCACTGCAGGATCCTGTTGATGGGCCAACAATATTGTAAAAGTGAACATTCCAAAATACGATCTTTCATCTAGGTTTCACTCCTCATAATCCTATCATCACATGTTCAAAGCCATAGATGTTAGAACACGTAGCTCTTCTAAAAGACAGTGACTGTTATATGACACATTTCCAAATCTTTAAAAGTAGCACATACTTGGGGAAAGACTACACACCTGAGTATCTCTGAGGTATCCCAGATCAGATTTGCAGGGTCTCAAGGAGAGAAAGGAGGAGAGAACACTGAGAAGCGAGAATCTGTTAGGATGGCATCAGGGCCGAATAGCTGGAGGCACCACTGGAAGCAAGACAAACTGTCGCTGTCAACTCTCGCCATGTGACCGCACTTCCAGATTGCAGGTAGAGGGGAAAAGATGAATACGCTGAAAATGAACTCCAGAGTTTTAAAATGTAAAAAGAAAACATTTTAAATTCAAATAACAGGAAGCAGACATTTTAGAATAATACTAGAAATGAGAGAAAAGTTTAATAATGAGAATTGGAAAGTTACACTGTTAATGCTAATTTGAACTTTCTAAAGCTCAGTAGCCCTTTCCAGGTACTTTTAAATTCCAACTGTCTGCCTCCATTAGAGTGGTGATAAAGAGAGAGAAATTAACATGAAGATTTTGAAAGGGTGATCATCCTTAGCTGTATTGTCTGGACAACAGAAATGCCTTGAGGGAACTGTACCTGTCATGTTGGTGAATGTCTCATGATCATACCTATTCCCCCTTCATACCTTGTGTGTGTGTTTTATTTTTTTTAATTTTTTTTTTTATTTTTGAGAAAGAGAAGAGAGACAGAGACAGAGTGTGAGCAGAGGAGAACAGAGAAAGAAGGAGACACAGAATCCGAAGCAGGCTCCAGGCTCTCAGATGTCAGCCCAGAGCCTATTGTGGGATCTCACGAGCCATGATATCATAATGTGAGCCGAAGTCGGATGCTCAATGGATGAGCCACCCAGGGACCCTGCCCCGTTATACCTTTCAAATCTCTGTTGAGAGATTTTGCCAGGTTGAGATCAGAAACACTGATGTCTGTAGAGTAGAAACAGAAACACTGGGAAGAAATCCTAAGGCAAACTAGAAGTGACTGCCAGCAGCTGGGGAGTTTGCGTACTAGCACTACACAGGATCCCTGAGCTGTTATGACAGTTTCCCCCTTCTTGGACTGCTCCATGGATATTAACAATCTCACTTGCCAAGAGACAGGGAAAAATGGGCGTTACGTTCACTGGTGTTTCCCGTTCACGTAACATAATATATGACACAGGGCAGGCTCAGTCACTATCTGTTCAATAAAATCAATGGGAATTTACGAGATGAAAATTAAAACATGACAAAGCACTTTGAGAGAAGAGAAAAATGTTGATGTGATTTCAACATTGTGGTAAGTTTTAGAACAGATGGAAACATAAACATGATCTGATCAAATGTTCCCATTTTATAGATGCGAAAATAGAAGTGCTGGCACATAGCAAATCTCCAGCTAAAGTTCCATATTGTCTCTGATTTCAGGAGCTTTTTTCCATGATAATTATTTTTAAAAATGTTTTAATATTTATTTATTTGTGAGAGACAGAGCACAAGAGGGGGAGGGCCAGAGAGAGATGGAGACACAGAATTTGAACCAGGCTCCAGGTTCTCAGCTGTCAGCACAGAGCCTAATATGGGGCTCAAACCCACAGACCTGCTCTGAAGTGGGAGGCTTAACCAACTGAGCCACCCAGGTGACCCCACGATAAGTGTTGTTAGAAGTCATATTTTCTTATAATTTTAAGGTAATCTAACCAAAGTGACACAAAAAGGTATTTATCATTCACACTAAGAATAACATACACAGTGGCTAAGTGCAGATTCAACAAGACTACATGAAAATAATTAAGTGAAAATTCTGTGTGCATTTGTGTCCTATTGTAATCTGTAGTCTCTTCCCACTGGAGTGATTTTAGATTTGAAATATCATCTGTTAATGTCTTAAAATCAATTTGATTAGTTAGATATAAATAAATCAGTTCTCAATATCCCATATGGCTACAATTATTTAGCATATGAATTGAGCACAAAAATATAACTGTAGAAAGCAGATAGTTATGTGATTAAATAGAAGTTTATATCTCTGATGATATCATTATGTTTGGAAAATATAAACTTCAGCAAAATTTCATCTATATGATTTTCCGATTGAACCACTAACAGATTTCATGTATTCCTAATTTAGTTTCAGTAGTCAAAAATTCAAACCCACTTAAATAATTTAGCTAGAGTAGAGCCCTTTTAATATTCACACTGTTATGTAAAAATTAAAATGATCAAATAGAATTCCTTGGAAAAATAATTTTGGTTCCATAATACTTTAGATCTATCTGCTTTTTGTGTAGCTCATATCTACTGGTTTTTATTAGTTGACTGTTAGGTTTTACTAAAAATAGTGTTGGAATACTAAGAGTTGCCGAAAAGAATCACACATACACACAAATGTTGAATTCAATTCAGGGTGTTAAATAATGACAAATAATTGATGTCTAAATAGCCACTTATATACCAAATGATTTTCACGTTGATTTCATTGACAGATTTTTATAATATTCAACATTCGGAAAGACAATGATAAGTTTACTCGGTTATCTTCCTGCTGTCATTTCAATCCTAGAATTTAATGACAATCATCCAACAAAATCTTGTGACAAACTGCATCACTTTGTTTTCCAGTTGCTTCTCAGCATTGGCTACACCCTGAAATCACCTGGGAAAGTTTAAATGACTATCAGTGCCTGGAACCCACCCTAGAGATTATGATTTAATTGATCTGATTGTGTCCAGTGTCTAGTAATTCAGCCAAGTTCGAGAACCCCTAGATAATGCAATATAATCAATCTTAACGAGATCTACATCAGTTCAGTCAACCATGCCCTGTACTTTTTTTTTTTTTTTTTGTAAACAATCACCTTCCATAGTTTTAAGAGATCTGGCCTCTGGTCCTAGATTATCTGGATAATTGCCTCAACTCATCACTCCTCTTAGCTATAAAAGCATGAGAACTATTACTTATTTCTAAAGTCTGTTACACTATCATTCCCATGAAAAATTACATATCTATTTTAAAGCAAGCATAGTAATTTATCTGTGAAGTGAAATAACACTAGCAGACCATTAACTTGGTACAATGAATGCATCAAGCAGCTGTTACTTAGAAAATAGAACATCTGTTAAATGCCATCAGAGTCACTATTCACTGTTATTATAGTTATAGCTATAATTTCTGTTCTGCACATTTTGCTTTCATGAAATTCTTCTTTAATAGACAATACATTATTAATAAAAAGTCAATACACATTGCCATAAAATCCACTATTTAATGTTTTATGTTCTTTTTCAATTTATCATTATATCTTTCCATCACATTAGCCTAATAATAAAATATGTCCTAAACCTCTACTCATGGCAGAGTAATGTAGAGACCTGAGAAGACAATTAATAATATATTTTATCACATTGAAGATATTGGATTGTATGATGCACCATTGATTTAATTATAGCTGTTGTGGCTCAAAAGAAACACCTCCACCTTAAACATAAATACAAATTCTAAGTGTCATGTCAATTTTAGAAATCTTAATATGTGACAAAATGCACATTAGAATTGTAGTGATGTCATATTTAAATTTTCTTCCCATAAATATATCTTGTACCTAAAAGTGAAAGAACTCTCTCCCCATTCCTGATGATCAGAAATGGTATAACACATATGTAGACTGACTAAATGCAGAACCCAATTGGGGAGGGGAACCTTTTAAAATACCCTTTTGGGTGTTTTAGTTAACCCTTAATCCATATTAGAGGTAACTTGCATACGGGATTAAAAAGCTAAAATAAAAAAGAATCTAGGACCATCTTAGTAAAAGGAGGAAGATAGATGGAAATGGTATTATGTCACCTTTTTTACTAAATGTGGCACTGAATGAAGATAGACTCTATGGGACAGGAGACCCTTAGAGATGAAAAACACTAGGAGTGAGGAGTGGGAATGATAGGAAATCAGAGAACTTAGCCAAAGAAGATAAGTCAATGGGAGATTCCAGAAAAACTTGTGGAAGCATTCGACCATGTGAGATTAAGCCGAAGTGAGCTATGTTTCTCAGCCCCGGTCAGAAAATAGCTCTGGATGTGTTTCTTTGGGGACAGATCATTAATTGTACACTTTTACCCATTTTACCTTTAAATAAAATTAACAGAAATGTTTCCTTCACATGATGGTGTGATCATCAGAGACCAAAGGGACAAGTTTTCCCATCTTGCTAAACCATCAGTGAAGTGAGTTGATTAGCTACTGGCTGAATGCTGAACCTCCCGCCATTTTAAATTAGACAGGAATGAGTTAACTTAGAGAGAGGAGGAATGAATCAGAATGAATTTCCCATTGTTCACATGAGCACATGGGTATCTTCATTAGGAGAAATTATCCTATGCCACCTCTTTTTTATTTTAAGGAAATTGGAGTCCCATTTGAAAATTGCTATAGCTAGGAAGAAGTAGACAACAGATTTGTTTCTTTTAAATCATGGAAGTTAGGATTTAATATTTTGACTATTCTGGAGATATTAAATGTTACAAATTAAATATATGAACAATAAAAATATGTTAGATTTTATGGCAGTTTGTATTTAAACCCAGTTCTACTCTTAGCTGATATTTTTCATGTGCCGTTAAAACCCCCAAGTGCCCAGTGTATATTTCACATTAAGCTGCTATTGAAACTCCTGACATTGAACTTATGGCCATGTCATAGGTCAAAATAAAACTGAATGTGCATAATTCTGTGTTGTACTCAGCCTTAAAATCAATGTTAAAAGCTGTCATGATTGAAAAAGAAATCTATAAGTTGAGTTATAATTTAGTTGAGTCACTGAATTTGAACTTGTTTATTCTGAAGGGTATACCCTTCAGAACCCTCTCCATTTCTCACCAAACAAGGCAGCCAAGAAAAACATGTGTGCTGAGGATTGGATGTTTGTTTGTTTGTTTGTTTTTTAGGAGAAGGAAGTATTGGGTGTGTTCAACTCTTTTCTCCCCAATTTTTCAACCCCATAAAAAACTACATCCCTTCCAGAAGTGTGAGTAAGGGTATAGAGAGAATGACCAAAACAGTAGCTGGAGTTCAATCTAGTAGTTCAGTTCTGAATAAAACAGCAAGTATAAACATTCTTGTGGGATGGGAAACTATTAGAGATGGGAGAATGATTGGTTCCTTAACATCATAAAATGTATGTTTTTAGTTTCTTGTAAGTACCCCATATTTTCCTTTTGGTGGCTTTTCATTCTGATCATCTTTTTTTTTTTTTTTTTTTTGTCATGTTGCACTTTGTCTGTAGTCAGTGAAAACCATCCAGTCCTTTATGGTAAACTTCAGTTTCATGTATCATCTCTCTCGTAAAGCCATTCAAATTTGTCCCAGCCATGACTACTATTTGTCAACAAATTATGTTCTTTTTAGTATGATATCAAATTATTTTATCACATTAGCTTTTCTCTGTAGCTACACTGTGGGTTAAATTATAGCAAGGTATGCAAAGACTACCTCCTTTCTTATCTCTGGCAGTGAATGACACAGTACAGAGTGGATTTTAAGCACCAAAACCAAATTTA
This sequence comes from Proteles cristata cristata, assembly GCA_017311185.1. NCBI lineage: Eukaryota > Metazoa > Chordata > Mammalia > Carnivora > Hyaenidae > Proteles > Proteles cristata. The sequence goes on from JAESUZ010003958.1 coordinate 13,252, forward strand.
TTAATTGAGATTGAGATCTTCAGAAAGCAAGATCAATATGTTTATTTGAAGCCTAAGATGATATTATGTTCAAATCATACTTTTAATTGTTTTAATTTAAATTAAATTAAATTGCAGTGTAGTACTGGTTTCAGGAGCAGAACCCAGCGATTCATCTATTACACACAACACCCAGTGCTCGTCCCAACAAGTGCCCCCCTTAAATGTCCACCACCCATTCAGCCCATCCCTCCACCCACCTCCCCTCCAGCAACCCTCAGTTTGTTCTCTGGATTTAAGAGTCTCTCATGCTTTGCCTCCCTGTGCGTTGTTATCTTATTTTTCCTTCCTCCCTCTCTCTTCATCTGTTGGGTATTTTAAATTCCACATATGAGTTGCCGGAGGCCGCGCCGGCTCCGACAGGTCCAGGGGTCCCTGAAGGATGGACGGTGTCGGCGAAAGAGAATGAGAGAGCCCCGAGATTCTTTCTGATCACCAGGCAGGCATCTCTGTCCTGTCGGTTTTGGTGTCTTTATTTTAAGGTTCAGCAACAAGATGAAGTCATAGAAAGGAATTTCTTACAATGGGAGGCCTTTTGTGATATCAATTAACAGAATGTTCATAGAGAAAAACAGCATAACATACAAGTTAAATTGTATATAGATAAGCTAGGAGTCATTCTGTCTGGCTCTCAAGAGGATAAATGTTTCTGAAGTGGTTTATTTGTGGAAACTAACATGGGGGCCCTAAATGTGTCAGTCTCTGCACCTGGGTTTATGTTTTAGCTACTCTTATCTACCCTCATCCCAGTTGCCAGTGTAAGGGAGGGTGTTTGTGGAATGTAGGCCTTGAGGAAGGGACTGCTATGCTTCACCAATTAGCAAAGATATATGTAGTAACTTATGTTCTGCCCTGAAATAGGCTGTTTGTCTCAGGGCCAGGCTCAGTTGTAACTCTTGTGTTCTTAACCCCTTAAGTCTTGGATCTGCAAGGCCCATAGGAAGAGCCTTTTGACAATTGCCTATAGAGCTTTCATCTAAAGTCTCTTTTGTAAAGGCAGGAATATGCTTTTCCTTATGAGGTATCTGTATTCAGAATATGGGTCTGATATGGAATATTGTGAGGCCTGGTCAATACCAGCAGGCTCATTTCCAGCATGAGCCAGTAGTGGCAGAAGGAGATACTAGTCTTCATTTCTCATGGCAGAAGCTGCAAACATTGTCACTTCCTTGCCGTGATTGCCATCCAGAGAGGCCGGTGCGGCTCCCGGCAATGAGTGAAATCATACATTTGTTTTTCTCTGATGTATTTTCACTTAGTATACTTTTAATTTAAAATAAGCCTATTTTACACAAGAAATCTATTGTAAAATATACTTTTTATAGGGAAAAATTAAAAATCCTCTAAATGAGCACAATATTTTTCCTAATGAAAAAAAGCATTTATACAAATGTCTTAATACTAGTTCCTTCTTGAATACCACATGTAAATGTTTGACGCTAGGTTTTTTTTTTTTTTTACACTAAGACTGTAAATTTTCTCGAGTCACTTTTGGACGTACCCAGTTATGAAAGATTATGATGATTACTGCTTTTTTGAAGCTCATGTTCATGATGTGGATAACTTTAATATCTTTGAATCGTATCTTATAATATTGAGGAAGCTAAAGTGACACTAGAAATTATCTACATTTCCTGTTTTATTCTCTTCATTAACTGAATGAAGTTTCCCTGGACGTTAAACATTTTCTCTTGAAAATTAGCTGTAGAATTTTGGCAGTTGTTTAATCCATAATGGTTGTGATCTATGAACTAATGGCAACAATATTTCCTAAATTCAAAACTTGAGCTCTTCTGAGATTTGGAAGTTCACGTTGCCTTTAATTGCATCGCCTGGCATAGAAAAGACAAATGTCTGTGTACTCAACAACTTTTTACATCAAAGCCAAAACATTGTGTCATCTTTAAGACATTTTAAGATATAATTAACAATCCAAATACAAAGTCAGATTCAGCTTCGTGAGGTGTTACCTTTGTGAATAAATCAACTCTAGTGACAAGCCAGTAGTCTGAAATGAATACAGGAAGTAGGCAATGCTCATTTGCATATCTTTCCATATCTTTGACAAACACATCTCAAATATAAATTATAATTTTTTTTAATTTTTAATAAATTGTTAGCGTTTTATTTCTGAGAGAGAGAGAGAGAGACAGACAGACAGACAGACAGAGACAGGGGAGGGTCACAGAGAGAGGGAGAGAGAGGGAGGGGGAGATACAGACTCTGAAGACAGGCTCCAGGCTCTGAGCTGTCAGCACAGAGCCCAATGTGGGGCTCGAACCCACGAACCATGAGATCAAGACCTGAGCCGAAGTTGGATGCTTAACTGACTGAGCCATCCAGGTGCCCCTCAAGTATTAATTTTATAAGGACAGGGACTTTCTCTCTCATTTTATTCACAGTACCTGGAACAGTGGTCACCATGTAAGGTTGTAAAGGTTGTGTACTACACAAGGTTGCAGAGGATAAGAATGAAAGGGCTGAAATCTAGCCCATGACCACTCACAAGTCAAACTTCAGAGGGGATATTTTTCCTGCAAAGGAGGCATTTCTTATAACTTCCATAAAGGTATTAAATAGAATCATCTGTGTTATTGCTATAACAGTGATGTTTTTAGTAGGAGCTCAGTAACATTTATGATTGATACATGGAGAAATCCCTTCTGTGTTGCTAAGCTCACTCAAGTAGTACACCTGCATTACAGGGAAGCTTCTACATGGTAGCCAGTGAGTGCATTTGCCCATCATTACTTGAATTTTAGATATTTTTATATTGAAATGAAAAACGCAAATACCAAAGAATATCTTAGGATAGGAGAATCTTTGTCTTTTGTATACAAATTAATTTATACAATCTTTTTACCTCATTTATTCCCTTTACTTCTGTGATGTGAAAAGCAAAAACAAAACATCTATACATAGCGATTTTGAGTGCAGTGGGACTGGATAGTGTGAAGGAAAGCCAGCCATAGGAACTATTTAGGCATATTATAATGATAGAAAAGATACTTTGAGAGCATCAAGGAGTTAGAAATGAGCTATAAGCTGGCTTCATAGAGGCCCTCTTTTTCGATTATGTGGAAGACCCCTCTTACTCTCTGTGCATATGTTTCATTTGCCTCTTTGCAGGTGGGATCCCTCCTCTTTCTCACTATTGCTGCTCCCCAGCGATTTCGTCCTACTATGACTTAGGTTTCCTGTGGTAAAGACATGAGTTTCATTTCTAAATGACTTCTAAGCTGGTGTGTTATCACAGTCTCTGTATCTTTTAGTTAAACTTCTTGAGAAGATCTGCTCTGCCTTACCCCCTAGTGAATGTCCAGCCACTGTATGTGGGCAAGAAAGGGCCCAGGGCAGAGGTGGGGAGGTGCAAGATGGTCACGGGGTCAGCCATGTTGGACCCCAAGAAAAGGGCTGGAGGTGCAGCCGACAGTCAACATTTGTACTAGAATCAGTTTTTCTAGCAACTTTCTACATAATTTCTAATTTTAAATGTGCCTGTTTTAATATTTTGTAAATCAAGACTTAGAAAGTGGTGGTATTCTCTTTGGGGATTTTACTATTACTTCTTCATCTTCGTGATCCTCTAAGAAATTAAGGGTTTTTTTTCCCCCATTATAAATGTGAGCAACAGACCTCAGTAATATCAGCAGTTCCTGTGACTTTGCCACCAGTAGAGAGAGCAGATGATTTTATATCACATTCTAGTCATTGTATGTATTTGAAAACGCCACTTATGGTCACCACTACTTTGAAATTATCCTCAAGATCTGATGCTCGATCACTCTAGTTACACATATCAGGAAAGAAAATAGGTATTACTGCCTTACAAGTTGGAAAAGGACATTGTGTATATTGCATTTCAGGATAACTCATTTTCCTTAAAATCCAATGGATTTAAATTTGGTTTTAAAAATATTATTATGAAAAAGAGTCCTTAAGTGTAATGAGCTTCCAAATACGTTTGTGGCACCAAAATGCTGCAGATTTCTGCTAGAAATACAAGAGTGCAGTAATTACCGACTTTGATAAAAGCAGTTGCTTCTTTGTCAGTAGGTTTCTAAGGTCTGTCTTCACTCAGTGTATTTACAAATTAAGTAAATATAAATATGTTTCAATGAACAATATGTATGCTTATCTGTTAAGTGTTTATAATCATAAATAAATATAAATTAGTCATGTTTACATATACATATGTGTTTATATATACCCAATAAGGAAACTATAATATTTGTGGTATAATTTTCATCACCCATAAAGACACATTGAAGGTTTAAATCCTTGAAAAATCTTCTTATAGTAACCATATACGCAGTCATTTTAAAAGCATGAGATCTTAAGTCTACAATCTATTACTCCGAGCTAAAATGCTGTCCTTTTCACAGGCTACTCAGAAAGAGATTGAGAAACAGAAGGTTCACCTCAAGAGTATCACAGAGATAGGAGAGGCCTTGAAAGTGGTTTTGGGCAAGAAGGAGACCTTGGTGGACGATAAACTGAGTCTCCTGAATAGTAACTGGACGGCTGTCACTTCGCGAGCTGAAGAGTGGTTAAACCTTTTGCTGGTAAGAGAAGAGACCGGAGGATTTTCAAGCCCTCTCTATTATGAGAAAGAAATTACATATGCTTTGAATAATAATATTTGTGTCTACAAATTCCTCAGCTCCACATAAAATAAATGGTTGCCCTTTTTTTTTTTTTTTAATGTTTTTATTTTTATTTCAGGGAGAGAGAGAGAGAGAGAGCATGAGCAGGGGAGGGTCAGAGAGAGAGGGTGTAACAGACTGAAACAGGCTCCAGGCTCTGAGCTGGCAGTCAGCACAGAGCCCGATGCGGGGCTCGAACCACGAGCTGCGAGATCATGACCTGAGCGAAAGTCGGACGCTTAACCGACTAAGCCACCCAGGCGCCCCAATAAATAGTTGCTCTTAATTCAACATCTGCAACTGTATTTTAGTATTGTTCCATGTCAATGCTGTATTTTGCATGGAGACCACACCTAAGTATAATTTGAATAATAATACTTTTTTGTGTCTTTTAATATTGTGGAAAGTAGGACAAATCTTTTAAGAATATTGTCTAACCAGTAATATGGTATGTCTCTGTAACATTAAGGAATACCAGAAACACATGGAAAACTTTGACCAAAATGTGGATTACATCACAAAATGGATCATTCAGGCTGATGCACTTTTGGATGAATCTGAGAAAAAGAAACCTCAGCAAAAAGAAGACATACTTAAGGTAGCAAATAAAATATTTTGAAAAGTAATTTTATAACTGCACAATAATTATGTTGATCATCAAGGACTTCTTAATAAGAGTGAAAACATTCTTCCTTCCTTCCTTCCTCCCTTCCTCCCTTTATACTTTCCTTCCCTCCATACTTACTTAATACAAATGGGAGTTAATAACATTGAAGTGTATTGTAATCTGGATATCCGTCCATGTCCACTTCTTAGTTCATTACGTGAAATTTAAACTCTGAAGAGAAGGGGTTGCTGGGATTTATTTTGGTGTCATTTTGCCAACCTCTGCCCATTTTACTATTAATAGTAGAACGTTCTTATATCTAACATAGGGATCCATTTTCCAATATCATCCACAACCCCTTGTGAGTAAAACCTAAAATCCAATCATCTGGGCATCTTGTGTATGCAATCCAAACCTTGGTAACTAGTAACAATATTGAATTTATCTAAAACTGAATGCTTTTTATTTTTTACTATATGTAAAGTGAGCATGACTATGTTCTCTGTGTATTATAACCAATTATTAGGACATTCTAAGTCCTCTTTCTCAAAGGCAACTTAATTTTTACTTTTTAAAGATGGTGCCTATAAAAGGATATGAGAAGTATAATGTGTGAATTTCTCTTATTGATGCTTTGTTATCTCTATTCTATAACATCTTAATTAAATAGGACGACTTGAGTTTTAACAAATTTCGTTTAAATTAATGAGTCCTTATTCTGTTTTGCTGAGAGAATTGTCTTTAACTAGTGGGTTACTACCTAAAGAGCACTCAAATACTGTAGCTTCTGTCTGTATAATTCATTCATTTCTTTTTTATGAAATGCCTATTTTCTAAAGATTACAATTCATTTTTAGTGAAAGACTGTTGATATGTTTCAGGCTATCCCCAAAACAGATTCACTCTCTTGTGTGTACCTTACTTTGCTCTCTCTTGCCCTTTGATGTGTAGTTAAGGAATACCATCTTACGGTGGCGTTTCCTTCCAAGGTCTGTGGAATAATAGGAGCTGAGTTATTTCACTTGTAGCCTCTCTGACCTCTTGAGTCAGGCAGAACCTTCGTCAACCCCTCTTTGACACCGAATTCTTATCTGTTGGAAAGTCCATTTTTTTCCCCATGACACCTAGGAAGGAAAAGAAAATTGTTCTTCAGCGCTTCTCTTCCCAAGCATATATTAAGGTTATCCCACGGCTATGAAATTGAGTAAAGTGAAGATAAAATAAGACTAAATAAAAAATATTAATCAATGCAGGCAACAAAGAGTAGTCAAGAAAACATGCCTCGTCCCTCTTCAGACCCAGTAAATACTTTAAATAAGCCTAGATCACACTTAGACAAGGACATTAACCAATATTCCTGAGATCACACACAATCGCACTCTACTCCTTTGTTTGATGGAAGTTGACTTTTTTCCTCCCTCTGTGTTCCTCTGCATGTGCTCATTCTTTCTTTCTCTTTCTCGCTCTCTTGCTGTCTCTCGACTTCCATTTCATTACTAACTTCAAGCCCTGTCTCTTGCTCACGGAATATAGCGTTTAAAGACTGAAATGAATGACATACGCCCAAAGGTGGATTCCACGCGAGACCAAGCAGCAAACCTGATGGCAAACCGCGGTGACCGCTGCAGGAAAGTAGTAGAGCCCAAAATCTCAGAGCTCAACCATCGATTTGCAGCCATTTCTCACAGAATTAAGACTGGAAAGGTAGGAAGATCTGCTCCAAGGTGGAAACTAGTGATAAATGATCTCTTGCGAAGGTTGCGCAGTACTCTGAAGGGGGCAGGCGACCCCCACGGCAAGGTTTTCAAAACGAAAATGAAGGCCAAAATGTATTTAAGGAAATTTTGCCACTGAATCTCATGGGAGATCAATCTCTCCCCACTCCCTCCCGCCAGTCTCCCTGTCTCCCTCTCTCTGTCATTTTTCTTTTCATGCCACAGCTATTCTAGAACTGCATTCTGTACTGGTTTACATATGTACTTTCAGGGGTAACCTACAGCAAAGTAACAAATAGCATGCTGCAGGCCAACAACAACAAACAAAAGCACAAAAGACATCCGTCTAAGGAAAGCACTGCTGACTTCTTTTGCCAAATATACTATTGCTTGCGTGTAATACGGATCGCAAATCCAAAACGGGGCCTTGTACATCTCCTGCATGATCTGGGCTGTTTGTATCTCTTTATTGGTTGTGCACATGTGTGTATGTGTGTATATTTAACTTGCTCTTGCTCATTGCCGATACTTGCTTTGACACAGTCCATTAGGCTATAATGACGTGCTCAAGCCATAAAAACAAATAATTGCAACGATTATATAACCTAATTTTGTAATTTTATATGTCTGTTTATATTTATTCTATTTAATGAAGAACCAGGGGATATGGAACTTTTGCATGATACTCCTTTATATTTGTGTAACATTTAATGAAAACAAAAATCATATCTAATAGGTTGCTTGCAAAAATACATAAAAATATAGAAATTCAACTCTTTGGGGTGAGTGTCAAGTTGCAAGGAATATCCCCAAATCTTCTAAAAGGTCATTTGACACATTTTTAAATATATATGTGATATGCTTTCAAACACAAAAATGTATGTAATATAAATATATGTATTTACATATACAGATAATTGCTATAAATAATCTTAAATGAGGAAAACGTTCTTGAAATGCTTATGAGAAAATATGATGTCATATGTCAGGTAAGTGCTGACTCCTGGAGGAATAGGAGAATACGTTTGAAAATCATTTTGATAAATATGGACACCCTTAATAGCATGATTTACAATTGCTACATTTTCGAAGGCATTCCAGTGTATTGCTGTTACATGTACTAGTACATATTTAAAAGAGTTTCCAAAATATATGGAAACGTGGTATGAATTTCTAATACTTTATATGCATGAAACATAGTTATCCTTCACAGCTCACTTTCCCAAAGCAAAAAGGTATTAGCTTACCTTTATTCATTGCTGCTTATTTGTAATGTTTACGTTAACTAATTAGTGATACTTGTTTATGTGCTGTTTTAAGGCAGCTGTCTTCACGTGGAGAATATCTGATAGGCTCCAAAATTTTATTTTCAGAGCATATAATTGTTTTTGGAGGAATTTACTCTGCTGCTTAAGACGGTTGTTTTCACTTCTAGAGATTATCGTGAGAGCATGTAATATCTAAACAACCAAAGGCTCTTTCAGTCATCTTAAAAACTGGATGCTAATCCTTCATTACTAGGTTTCGTGTTCTTCCTATTATACATATCACTGAGCTCTAGAATATTTAAGATAAAACAGGGTATTATTTTCTTGATGTTTTCAGTAGTACATTGAGACAAGTTATGTCGCAAGATTGTGACTTGTAGATGCTGAAAAATGAGTAGAATTCAACCAGCATGACAGAAGCTGACAGGCTTAGCATGGCCAAGAGAAGTTTGTGAATTTTCATTATGTATTCTGTACAAATTTGTCAGTTATTTCTATACACCATGCATAAGGAGAGACACTTGATGTGCCTCTTTTTTTCCCCCTCCTTAATGAAGAACGGCATAAAAGAGGTTTAAAATCAATATTTTCTACTATAGATTAATTAACAAGAGAATCACATTGTCACTTTTCAAAGTACTCCTTTTTCTCCAAGTTAATAAAGATGACTGGATGCAATAGTGATCCCATTGTGGGGCTTTGAAAGAAAATTATGCCCTATCATCATGATGAAACCAAAAAATGGAGATAAAGCCTATCTGACATTTTGCTGGTTTATTCATTACACTGTGCTAGTGAGTGTGGAAATATGCAAGGATGCAAAAAATACTTGCTTAAAAATACCTGTTTATAAACACAAGCTTAAATAGTTATTACAGTCATATAATGTGCTTAACAGTAGTCCGTCTTCATGAAGATGTTCAATTAATGAGGTAATTCGAGCAATCACATAGTATAATATTAAGAGTATTGGACATAGAAGACTGAATTCCAGGCCTCACTTTGTCAGCATTAGGCAGAACATGTGATTTCTCTGCAATTCCATTTGAGTGTTTGTAAGATAAAGGAGTTAAACTAGATAAGTAGTTCTTAAAAAGAAAGCATCGCACCCTCCTGGGCCCCAAGGATTATTATTTAGAGCAGAATGTATAAAATGGTAACAGGAGAGTTCCTGAATGGGTGGATTTCTTTCCTTGTATGTTTCTCCTTCCTGTGGTAAGGTTCTAGTGATGCAAGTTATGTCCATAGAAAATGGTGTCAAATTTCTGGATTAAATTGGTTATAATGAGGAGTAATGAGTTGGATTAGCTCTTAAGAGTCCAGTGATCTTTTGTTGATGCAATAAGGAATTTAAAATAATGACCTGTGTGTGTGTTTGCTTATGGAGTAGGGTGATTCTGGAAGTACTGGAATTCTCTGGGGTGACTTTTGATCTCAGAGTCAAGCTCCTAAAACCCAAGTAGGGTTTATGCAAGGTAAGATTGGATTGGAGTATGCCTATTTTATGGTTGAGTTGCCCTGAGAAGAATAACTTGAGAGAAAATTGACAATGATAAATTTAATTAAAGTAGGTTGGCAATATATATGGGTAGAAAAGTGACTCAGTGGAAGGACTAACTTCAGGATTCTTTTCAAGGTCAACTAGAAAGGATAGTTACATAGAGTTGAATTTTATCCTGAAAACTCATTGACAATCCCTGGATTCATTGTTTGCTGAAGAATATGAAGTTTCTATATCCTGCAATGACTCTTCATGACAATAAATTACATATCCAGAAAGCAGTAAGCATTGGGGTCCTTGGTTTAGATGGATTGAGAATTTATTCATCAGATGCAGCTCTCTGCAGTGGTAACTTTTAACCATTAATGAGGAACAGCATGGTGCAAGAAAAAAGTTCTTAACTTCAAGCCACAAAACTTTCTGGGAATGTGATCATATATATGACCCTTTACCTCTCAGAGCCATGTTTTTATCTAGAAAAGCAGTAAGTTGATATCTGTCTTATTTTAACCTCACAATTGTGGCATAGATTAAATGGCTTAGTATATGTAAAGGCACGCATTTTAAAAAGTACATATTATTATATAGCTGCAAAATGGTAAGATCATTAGTATCAATGATTATTTACATCATATTATACGTTAGCCTTGAATGGCCAAATTTTGAAAATTGACAGAGAAAGTGATAGGAAAAAGAAAGGGAGGAATGGCTGTTTTTTCTTTCTGGCCACTGCTAGAATGGGCTGAGACCAAGAAGACGACTTTGCTATTTCCATTGTATGGACTAGCCTTACGTATTATCAAGTGGACCAATATAAGAAATGCTGGGAAGTTCTCCTTGTTCTAAATATGATTTTTAAAATACATTATACCTCTTCCCATTTTATTGAGGTTCATCAATAGTATCTGACTGCTTTGAGAATGCTTTATCTCTTGTAATCTGTTTGAAATCAGTTTGAGAAAATGGCTATTTTATTGGGGATGGTCAGAATTATCAAAATCAATCAGTAGTTGGGGCGCCTGGGTGGCTCAGTTGGTTAGGCATCTGACTTCAGCTCAGGTCATGATCTCACATTTCTGGGTCGTTGGACTCTGTGCTGACAGCTAGCTCAGAGCCTGGAGCCTGCTTCAGATTCTGTATCTCCCTCTCTCTCTGACCCTTCCCTGCCCATGATGGCGCGCGCTCTCTCTCTCTCAGAAATAAATAAAAAAAACATTTAAAATTTTCTTAAAAAACAAAATCAATCAGTGGTAGCTTCCTAACCCTGAGTAAAGTTGATGGAATCAATAGGGTAAGGCGACATGTCACATCTATTTTTGTTTTAGGGCATCTGAACATGGTGGCTTAGCAGGGTGATGGTGGGAAAGATACTATCAGGAAAAGAAGATGACGGGAAACAGATCCAAAGAGGGCAGAAATAAATTGACTACTTAATCCTATTTCTTATGGCATCTCTGCCCCTCTTCATGTTGGGAGAAGCCAAGTTGGAGATGGGAGTCCACATTTTGGGAGAGATGATAGTTGAGGTAGATCCTTAGGGAGTAATGAAGAAACTGTTGGGGAAAGGGACCAATATGAATGATCTCTTACCAGCCATGTAGGATTTCAGATCACAATGGTTGGTTCTCTGGTATCTGTATTGCTAGGTAAGATGTGATGGATTCAAGGAGCTTACCGTTTAATGGTGAAGCGAGTTATGTTCATGGATATTGTGCCAAGAATGAGTGTATGCTCAGTGAATTTAGCAGCCACTCTAGCAACATGGTGGAGATAATAATTCAGGATAAACCTGTGAGAAAGCCCAAGAATGTATGGAGTGTTCAGTAGAGAGTACATTCAGTTTACTTAGAAAATGTAGAGCATGGAATATGAAGCTTAGTTGTGGATGACAAGACTGCAAAGGATGATTAGATACAGCATGGAGAGGTCATGATAACAAGACTAATAGTTTATGCTTAATTCAAAAGGCAATGAGGAATTCTTAACGTGTTGTTTTTTTTCCATGCCCTGTTGAAAGATTAGTGCACCAGTGGTTGTGAAGAGAATTCGATTGAATAATAACAGGAAGTAGAGAATCTACTTAGGAAGTCATGGCAATAGTGTAGGTGAGAAACAGTGAGTACCTCAAATAAAGGGGTATCTGTGGGAATGAAAAGGAAGTGACAGTGGTGACAGTGTAGAGTAGTGACTTTCAAACCTTTGGGTACTTGAGAGAATTCTTAAAACACAGATTTTTGTCTGTCCCCTTGGCCTAACTCCCATAGGGATTATGATTCAGTGTTTTTAGGTGACACTGATGCTAATGATCTGGGGACTCAGTTTGAGAACCGCTGGTCTAAAGACATTGAGAAGTAACTTAGGCTTGAATTATTACATGTGAGGGCCAAAAAGATAGTGAGCTGAAAAATGACTCAGGATTCAAAACTCATTGAGTATAAAAGTTTGCATATGAGTTTCAGGAATAAAATATGCATCAAGATACTTTCTTTCAAAATAATATTGCCCAAATATATTTTATCTGGGAATGGCCTATTAATATAGGCAATTACTTTGTTACAAAACATTATGAAACTTACACATATAATTTGCCTATTTATATTTTCCACATGTCTATGGAGCTGAAATGTTAAATTATTGGCCCTGCAATTGGTAACATCCAAAAGAAAAGTGAAGTTGTTTTCTATATGTTTAATTATTCTTTGATATTTACATGGCATTAGATATTTTATACCATATATTCTTTAATTTCCAGAATGGACTTTAAAATTGTTTTTACAATTCATGTAGCAGTTTCCCTAGATGAATTTATTGTAATTGTAACATGAGATTTGGACAGTCTGGCATCATAAATGTAAATATTCATAATTTATTGCCATAGTAATTATAGTGTCAAGATTTTTACCTCCAATCAGTGTTAACAGATGCAAAAATAAGCATTCTTTGGTTCAGAGGCTTTCAGATAAATATATACGGCGATGAGAGAGTCATGAGTTTCCCATTTAATATAGGACATATTAGGGGAAAAAAAACCCACCTGTTTGGGTTTAATCTCTCCTAAATAGTGGCTTTATATGTGAAAAGTAATGTGTAAATACTTGAATAATAGGTTAGACAGATATTTTGACTTTCTTAAACATCAGTTGGAAATAAGAAATACCACCTGTAAATTTGATCTAGAATGTCAGAATAAGATCTATTGAATTTGAAAAATTTAAGTAAAACCCAATTTTCAATAATCAGCTTTACCAATACAAATTTATTGATCTTTTTCCCCTTGGTAGTATGTTTCTAATTTAACACCTCTTCTGACAGAAGAGAACATAGCCTGTTAACTCGTTAGTTATTCTTGTTTGTATGTGTGTGTATACGTACACGCACATACATATACACATACACATTATACATACACACTTTTTAGTGAAATTTTCTACAAAATTATAACAAAGCATAGGTAAAAACTTTGGTAAAGATCTTTAGGTCTTGTGTAATTTGTAGAATACTAAATATGTACCAATTACAGTTGAAATCCTCAAATACTATGAGCATTTTAATACCCAAACTATGTAATACTCTATCTGCTAAGTGTATTTCACTGAAATAAATAAGAAATGAACCTGGCAACAGAATTCCTGTATTAACAACTTCTTTTTCACATTTGTAATTTGCTATCCTTTTATAAGGTTAATTCAGTTGACAATTTGATAACAAATCCTTTTTATAATCATTTAAAATGTTTTCCAAGTAGATGTTAATTGAGTTTGGTGAGCAGTGTGATTTGCTAGAACTGAGTCTTATTAGCATGACATTTAAAATGCTTAAAGCTATTTGGTGATTCCTGATTGTAATCCATTAAGAAAGACAGTTATTTCTGTGATCAGTCAACAGATGCAAAAGTAATCATTCCTGGGACCAGGGACTTTCAGATATTTACAGGGGCCCTGAGAGCCAGTGTTTGCCTAAATTCTCACAGTTAGCCTAGTTAGAAAAATGTCAGACCGTGCTTCATTGCTTGGTCCACTCCAACGTGCTTCCCTCAGCATACTTTATTACCTCTGTTTATATCATACGTTATTTATTGTTGCTCGATTATATGTTAATATAAACCTGTTCAGTTTCACTTAAAAAACAATGATATAAGTGCACTTCTTTGACTTAAAAACAAAAAAAGTTGAACAAAAAAAAAAAAAAAGAAAAAAGAGAAATGAGAGATGAAGGGAGAAAGTGCAGGAGAAAAGAAGAAAAAAGAAAGAGAAAACACACAGTTGTCCAAAGTGTTGTATTTTTACTTTTAACTCACTTGTCTCCCTCATGTATTTTTTGAGTATGATCCTGTTTTCTCCTGTTTCAGTTGCTGCTACTAAACTCATTTAATCATGAGGTAGAGAAATGCATTCCCAGTTATATGTAACAATAAGTAGGCAGTAGGCTGATTCTTGAACTACCAATATATCTTGACCAATCAGTATGTTTTGTATCTAATCTGAAAAGTATGACCATGAGATTAATCTCATCATTTCAAAAGCCAATGTACTGGGTAGTGTCATTTAAATAACTTCATAAATTTGAGAAGTTATTAATTTTTGCATTTTCATCCTTGAAGCATCAAAGATAAACCAATACCTTGCCTAATTATTAAAAGAATCCAGCCAATATAATGTTACTATTCTGAATCAATTTGGCTTTGTTTTTTAAATTTAGTTTCTTATTTATTTTTTTTTTTGGAGTTTGCACTTATGAATTTAAAATCAGTGAATGAATAAAGCTATAACTAGTTTACCTAATTATCTTCATTCTAAATAAGTCTTTTTAATACACGCATTTCTCTTTGGTGAGTTTTTTTTCCCTCTCTCCTGATATTTTTATTTGAAATCACTCTTCGTATCATATCGGCAGTATGTCTTTTCTGTATTGAAGGATGTTACTGGTCCTTGAAACTTCATTCATTTTGGTTTCCATGAATTATTTTATTTTTTATACCAATATTGTAATGATAAATAAACTTTCAAAGCTGCAGAATGGAAGGAGGAGATGGACTGATTTGAACCATTTTTAAACAAATCTGTAGCACTTGAATTATTTATTTCCAAGTTAGATATTAGTGTAATTTGAATGTAGTGGCCATTTATCATGATTTTCGAGATTACGTAGTCCACATTAACAAATGTTTACTTTGCTGTCTGTGTAAACACAGTCATTATCTTAGTGTATCTTTGCACGTGAGAATTAGTATTTAACTAAAAGTAAGGTTACATTTTAAAAATTATAAAGTGTATCTGAGTAATTTGAATGCTTCCATTTCACAATGAATCAGTTTGTAATTGATTTTGCTTTTTTCAGTCTGTTATTGTTTGTTAACTTGTTATATACGTCACCTTTAATGCTAAGATTTAACAAAGCCTTAAATTTCATTAATCCTAAATCATACAGCAAAGCACAATTACTAGCTGTTAAGCAATCTGAAACATTAAAAATCAAGGAAAACAAAGCGTTGTCTTTCTCAGTTTCTCTGTCTCTTCTTTATTTTGTGTCCGTTTATCTGTTTATTAAACTTCCTCATGTTTTACTTTGTTTGTGTTTTGCATGACTACTCAGTCATGTTAAAGCTCTTAAGATGCAAAGGTAAGTAAAAAATTAATTGTGTGAAACCTATGCCTGGTGTATGCTCTCCTCTACAATATAATAATCTTTGATTATTTTCTTTGTATTCTAAATCCTATCTCTCGTGCATTGTCTAACATTGTGTGATTTAATTGTGATTCTAGTTCTGTGGTCATATATTTTCTTTAAATTCAATAGAAGTAATTTACACAATAATTATGATTTATCCACCATCGTTTTCAATTTTTTAAAATTATTTATCATAATTCTCAATCTAAACAGCAAACATTATATACTTCACATGTTTTAAACTTTGGTGACTGAGAGTGAGTTGTTAAATTTTGGGTAATTGCTTATTATGCATTTCTTTTATAACCTTGTATACAAATTCTGAACTGCAAAGACAGCAAAGACCAAGGAATGACATGTAAAACTTTAATTGGTCAGAGAAGTGCCTTCCATATTCTTAGGGAAGTTAAGTCTTAAGGAAGCATTTAGATTTTTCCATGTCCTTGTATCTGAATGAACAGTGTTAATCACATGAATGTCAGATGACTGGCCTGATCCTGCTAATAGTATAGACAAAATAATTGCATTGAATACTTATGGTTATTTTGGTTATAAAATTGGTCACTGGTTAATTCAGTTAATATATTGGATGTTCTAAAACTACTTTTTGATATAGTAAGTACGTCATCTGTACAAAAAAAGGAGCTATATTTGCTATGGAAAATAGAGCATATATATCCCAAACTTCAGGGATTAAATAACTGCTGGTGAGACAAAGCATTAACTCTTGGAAGCCAAATAACATTATATTGAATATATAAGAGATACTGCAGTACAGTGGAGGGTTACACATGAAATGAAGAAGAGGAATTCCTGATAGGACACGTGGAACCCATTCCCTTAAATTTTCCTTCCCCCAGAAGGCGTCCACAAAATTCCTCTCAAAACATATTTAAGTGCCAGTGAATGAGATGGACATCATAAAAATTATCTACATCCACTAAAATTTACTAAATAAAACATGAGCATCTTGACTAACACTAGTAAGACATTACTCGTGTGATATATTTCAAACTAATAATGAGCCATTCTTTTCAAAAGTCATGGTTATAATAATTACTATTGATCTGTACTGTGTAAAAAAGAAGCCACAAAGCACATAGGGCTATTATTTGAAATGTGGCTTCTCCAAATTAAGAAGTGCTGAAAGTTTAAAACCACAGTAGGTTTTGAAGTCTTCATGTGAAAAAGTGAATGTAAAATACCTTCTGTATTGAAGTCGATTATAGGTTTATATGATAATATTTTGGATATATCAGGTAAATAAAATATAATTAATTCAATGTTCTTACTTTTTAATATGGCATTTAGAACATTTAAAGTTACATATATGACTTGTGTTCTATTGTTATTTAGCTGTATTGCTACAGATAAACAAAACCCTTTGAATTCAGAGGAGAGAATTTACTATAAGTTGATAAAATTTTAGGAAAATATTTATGTGTAAAGTATCTTATTTCTAACATATACCCTATTATGTCATCATCCTGCCTCTGCTTGTGTATTTTCAGCAAGAGAAACATACTACTTTACAATTAATGCTTTTAAAAAGAAAAAAAAAAAACAAAACATAGCACTCATCAGTTGTTCCTGTATTAAGCTAAAATTCAGGTGCCAAGTAGCTTTTACCCATTGATATAAGTGACTCACTTTGGAGCCACACAGAATAATTCAAATCCCTAATCTCTATAATGACCTTTTTAACAAATGTAAGAAATCTTTGATCAGGAAGTCTGGACCCCACATTTACTACTAATAAAAATCTAAGTTTGCATTATGTTACTTGATTAATTATCATGTTATTGTAGTGTTTCTAAAAGCTATTTATATCTGCTTATAGTATTTTTGTATTTGGTGAAATCATTGTTGATAATATTTGGCCGATCAGGTCCTTTTCAATTTATGCAATAGAAATGGTGTTATTTAAAATCCTAGATCATTCAAGAGCTCCTTGAAATGTTGATTCTGCCATCCCATGATTAGTCCTTCATTTACTTAGTTTTTCAGGAAATAACTCACTTGTGGGTGCCAGCTATGTACAAGGAGTGACTCCAGGTTGAACAAGACAACAAATCCCTTATCTTCATGGGATGTTCATGGAATTCATTCCTCTCTTTGCATGTTTTTTTTTTTTTTTGCATGCTTTTTATGTTTCCAAACAATTGCTGGTGAAAATACCGCACAAGGCAGAACAAACATAAAGCCCTTTGGCATCCTCCTTGAAATTGCCTTCTGCATTGTTACAGAGTAATTAATCAGCAAGTTTTGTTCAAAATAGTACAACATTACCAAACTGAGTCTCAATTTCTCCATGTTCACCTTTAGAATTTAATGACTATGTCAAATACCTTGGCAAAGGAGAATTACTATTGCAACAAACATTTACTTTATTCTTCATAAACCATATGATCTCAAAATAATATTTGTAAGGAAGTCATGGATGGGTAAAGTTTTGAGAGACAGCATTAAGAGTCCATATTTATCGAGCATTTATCATCTGTCCTATGGATACAGAGGATTTAGGGAGAAAATAGTAACCCATATTAGTTGAACATTAATTATATCTCAGATAACATTCTAATATATTTGATTCTCAAAACAGCCCTATAAGATAGATATTCTTCTTATCTTAATGTTACAATAAAGAAACTGGACTCAAAGGTAACAACTTGTCCAAGATCCCCTAGCTCCTAAATGGTGGAATCTCAATTCAGTCTAGGTGTTCTTATTTAGGAGCTTAGGCTCTTCATCAGAAGATAAAAAAACATTCTAAGGGCCAAGGAGAAGGGTAGTACACAGAGTTCACCAATAGGCTTGTAAGAAAGGTTGATACTAGGAACACTTAAATAAGGCTAGAAAGGTCTTTGGGGCAATGTTAGGGGAAAGCCTACACTGTCACGATGGAGTTTGGGCTTTATTCTACTTGTACTTTTTGAATAGAGAAACAGCTTAATGAAAGCCATGTTTGTGGTGCATACTGACCCGAGCACAGTGCACAGGATGGAACTGGTGACATGAGAAGGAAATTATACCCCTACAAGGGGTTTGTTGCCTTTAGGAGATATGGTTTCTCTGGGAATAGAAAGCAAGTGGATCACGGTGAATGAATTCACAGTGATTTTACCAGAGTCAAGTGTTGAAAACTAACATGACTCACATTTTAAGCTTGGATGACTGACAAAAGTGATCTTCTATTTATAGAACTAGGGAACTTGGTGTTGCACGCAGCTTGGGGGAAAGATAATGAGCTTCTTTCTAATTATGTTGAACTTTGAGCGAGGTATAACCTGGCTCCAGGAGAGTCTGTATTAAAATTCAAAAGTGAAGTAGCAGCTGAAGATGAATATTTGGGAGATATTATGAAAGTTACAGTTAAATTTCGGAAGATAATACAATGCATTAGGCAAGCACTATTGAGAAAGAGCCATAGAAGCCTGAATTCAGAGCCTTTGAAATTACTGTCTGTATTTGATTATATGGAGATAGGGTGTGCTAGAAAGGAAGCATACATAGAAGTAAAACGTATTTCTGCCTGCAAGTGGACCCATTTTATTTCAACAACCAAGCACTCAATAAAAGTTATTTTAAATAGTATCTATCATTTTATTTTCACAAAACTAGGTAGAACAATGAAGTTGATCTACTTAAAAATTAGCAAATGCAAACAATTCAGTAACATAGAACAGTGTCACATTGACATTCTGTAGTTAGGATTCTCAAGGTTGTTTTTTTGTTGTTGTTGTTTTGTTTGTTTTTTTGCTTTTACAACACTTTGAGCAATATGTTTTTAAAGTGTAGACATATGTTGGTCATACAGTGATGGAAACATCCCTTAAGCATGTTTATGATACTATCATTCTGTACTGATTCTGGAACCTCTTCTGACATTTCAGATTGTGAATGTTCATTAGGATTGAAAAATAATATTGAAAATGAGTCACTTTTAAAAGGAGCCCATAAATCCTTTCTGGTGTATGTAAAAGTGCCCAGAAGACAAGTCTATACTCATGTTGTGTGTGACATGCCAATGTTCTGGTGAATGGCGATCGATTACTCACTTCTTTGTTAGTAACTAAATACCTTTAGATACTTGGTTTTTCCTTGCACACTTATCTTTATTGTCCTCTAGGAGACGCCATTTAATAAAGAGTAAGACTATAGCTGGTAATGTGATGGGGAACAGTAGGTGGGGACCACACTTGATGCATATAGGCATCCTGGCTTAAGACACTGAGGCTCGATCCTGAATTGGTTTTACAAGTTGGATAATGGTTGGCTCTGTAAGAAAATAAGATTTTTCTGTTATCTGTGAATTTTCATAAGCTGTGGGGTATAACAAATGTCTTAGTGTGTTACTGCAAAGAAATTAAATACAGGGAAAAGATCAAGAGAATACATATTTTCTTAACTGTTTGAACTTTGATAATTAAATCTTGCCTACTCTTTTGAATATATATTTGATTTTCAGTGTATTTTTATTCATCACTCTTGAAGTGGTTTCCTTAGAAAACAGGTTTTAAAGCTCCTTGAGACTATGGTCATTATGAATTTCAGAATCGAAGAAACTGTGATGTTTGTAAGGTTGGAAAATATATATCCACATTTTTATGTGAAGTGTTCTGGGTTCATACATTTGAATTTTTTTGTGTGTACCACCAAAGAAAGTGTTCTTAAGGCAAGCTCATGGTATTGTTTGTCTTATGAGAGCGTGCCTGTCATATCTTCCGTGCTAAAAATGTCGTTTAAAATATTGGGACATATTGCCGTGTAGTTGTCTGAGGATAAAGAGTTAATTCTGCATTTCTACCTGAGGTTACTGTTACTTGATGAATGAGGCAAATTTCTGATAAGACATCCACAAATAGTATTTCTATCAGAGTATTTTAAGTAAGATGAAATTCATCTTTAGAATATTAATAATTAGCTCAATCGACTCTATGGAAATTGGCTTTTGTTGGTAAAACAAAATGATGAATTGCATTATCTTGCATGTATGTTGAGCGCTGATGATGTTACATGTTTGCCTTTATTTGTGTCCGCAGGTACTTTCCCAGTTGTATTTCAAAGCTTTCATAAAATATAATGTGGAAACATAATGCATGTCATTATTTTAGCAACAGGAGGTTGAACAAATGTAATTTTTTGGGTTTATGTTTCTAATAAAAAGTAATTTTGATTTAAATTAGCACTATCTTTTTTTTTAGGCCTCCATTCCTTTGAAGGAATTGGAGCAGTTTAACTCAGATATACAAAAATTGCTTGAACCACTGGAGGCTGAAATTCAGCAGGGGGTGAATCTGAAAGAGGAAGACTTCAATAAAGATATGGTAAATTGGTTGTGATAAAAGTGTGAATGAACTAGGAGTGAAAATGAATAAATATTTGGAAAGAAATTAGATAACTTGAGTCTCCAACTCAATTCTCAGTGCATACCTTGCACATTTTGTGATTCTAATGATTTATTACAAATGCAAACTATTCTTGTTGAATGTTATTATGAATGCCAAATTACTATGGTATGGCCACATAGGAGCACTTGCAGATTCTAATAAACAGTTCAGCAGTTTTGCTTTGACCTGTGCTACCTTCAAACTTAGAGGACAGAATGCAATGGGGGAAAAAGAGTTAAATCAGAAATTAACTGGAAATTTAATAAGAAACTCAGCCATTGAAGATGGTTGATGTTTTGTGTCATTCATGATTTTGGTAATTTAATTGTTTATGTCAGAGAAGACGTATTAGACACCATATAAAAAATAGTTACTAAAGTTTACGACCAAGTAGTTTTGAAAAAAGTCAATTAAATAGTACAGTAGATGTCTAAAATATGTATGAGTTCATGCTGCTTATTTCATGGGAGTAAAGGAATAGAACCATGTGGGCTATTCCCAAACTCATAACATTTTCCTTCAACCCTGATTAATTTCAAAATCTCTGTTACATTTCTCTCTGGCTTGAATAGTTCTGCATCACATCCCTTTTCACTGACTTATTTCTCCTTCCACATCCTTTTCACAATTTCCTTTTCCCTCTTCCACAGCCATCACCAATGTGGCATTCTTAAGCTTTACATATATCATGCTTGAGGTTTCTCAGACACATATCAATGCTAGGGACTTCTCAGCCATGCTTTAAAATGACATTAAAAGGCAATATATAAATTTTAGATTGTAGGTGTGGGAAGCAATAGGAAATCTATTTCCACTTATCTTAGTTCTCACAAGTATCACTTCTGACTCTCTGGAGCTGTCTGAAACATTCCATACTCCCCATGTATGGGGTTTGGTGGCCTTGCCAGTTCAGCTCATGGAAAGAAAGTCAAGAAGAGACTTTCCAAGATACTGAGTCACAGCTACCTCTCCTTCATGTCAAAGAAGAAACCCAAGGGCCCGAAGTGAAAAAGAGTATTGCTTACCTCTTGGGCTGCTCACGAAATCTGCCCTATCTATAGCCCTCACCTGGTGTGGGGAAAGAAATGAAGCGGGGTGGTTTTTTGTTTGTTTGTTTTGTTTTTTTTTGTTTTTTTGTCCTCGGCCTTAGGCAGTGCTGCAGACTTTTTAAAATAAGGATGGTCTTCCACAAATTATAAATACATCTCTCTATTACATTATTTTGTTAAACTAGTAACTGACAAATCTCAGATAAAATTATGGTCCTCTGAAAAAATAATTCTTCAGTTATGTATAGTAGTTTAAATCTGCATTGCAGATGTATATAGGTACATCTGAGTACTCTGAATGATTACACACAAGTACACATACTTGTGACTTTTTAAAATTTTTTCTAATATTTGTTATTCTTAGCTCATCAGAGTACCTTGTGTGCCACTGCAAGGTGAACCTCCTCGAAAGAAAGTTTTCATATACTGAGTTCAAAGAAAGATAGGAAACCAGAGATGAAAAACCACATGGTCACATATGCTACCGTATTAAACTGGCATTTATTCAAACAATTTTATTTCAAAGTAAACAAAATGAAAATATTATTCTTGGAGTTTAAAAAACTAAATGTATTTTGAAAAATATTTAAATAATTTCCTTAACTTTTTAAATACTTATCTGATTGTATTTTAAAAAATATACATTTATGAAATATTTTTAGTAATTATTTGCAATATTCACAGAAATTTAGCACAGAATTTTTTACTACTACTCTTAAGTTTTCAGAAATTTGGACATATAGGTTAATTAAAACAGACTGCTAGGTAGACATTAGTGTGCATTTAAGACAAAACGTGTTCACTTAGGAGTGAGTGTGTTAAAATTTTAAGAATCATTGCCATCTCACACTCACACGTCCACATCCATATTTCTGCATCGGCTGGCTAGTATTATAAATGACAAGTTTAGTTCACTCCTCCAAACTGTTTAATTTCTAGACACACACTAAAAAATCAAAACCACAAGAATGCCTTCACAACAATTGATGACTTGCCTGAAACGATGAAGTAACTTTCAGCCTGATCTTCCTACACATGCCCCCAGTCAAGTGTGTTCTTTTGAACTAGATGGGAGGAAACTTCCTCCTTTTAAGAGATGCAGTAAACCAGGTAAAGGAAAAAAACTATGAGCACAGTATCTTAGAATAACAGTCCCCGAAAGTTTGCAATTGGATTTTTTTGTGTGTATTTCAGTAACATGTCTTATTATCTCTGTTAACGCTGTACAGCTTTTTAAAAACCAAAATGAAGACTGTACTTGTTGTTTTTAATCAGAGTGAAGACAATGAGGGTACTGTAAAAGAATTGTTGCAAAGAGGAGACAACTTACAACAAAGAATCACAGATGAGAGAAAGCGAGAGGAAATAAAGATAAAACAGCAGCTGTTACAGACAAAACATAATGCTCTCAAGGTATTAGAGCTAAAATTATAATATACCTTGCCTGTGGTTTTTTTTTTCATATGCAGGGTAAACTATATTGTGCATCAATAAAATCTGCTTAAGATTCTTAGTCCCCAGAGATAAATTTTTTCCTGTTTCAGTGTGTGTGCTTTATTTAACATTTTTGAGTGGTGTCTTTGAAAGGTGTGTTACTTAAAAATTTGCAGTTTTATGGCCTAGACCGATTTTTCTGGCAGTGATTGAAAAATAGTAAAATGCAGCAGTCGCAGTGTTTATACATTTGATTTTCTAATACAGTTTATTTTTATATTATTTTTACATTTGTCTTGAAAAACCTGCTTAACTTCAAAAATAACCAATTTATATTTTTCAGTTTTTCTGCTTCCTATATTTTACTGATTTTACTTAAAGTAGGTTAGTCTTTTGGTAATCTAATATTCGTTTAGTAAGGTTTGGGATTCTACTTATTTTTTTTTTTCAATTAACTTCATTTTGCCTTTAAGAGACTCACTCTTGGCAACTGACTAAGCATCTACAGAGTCTAATTTCATTCATATAGGAATCCTCAAAAATAATCTTAATGTCTTTGAAGAAAACCTGGCACGCTCATATTAACCAGCGGTAGTGTAGAGCTTCAAGCCCCCATGTGATTCATCTGGATTTGCACAGGAAGGACAGAATAGGGTTGGTTTTTCCTATGATAGTATTTAGGAAGTTCTTGACCTGAAACTGGACATGTGAAGAGTTTTGTTGAAAAATCTTTTGTTTTTTTTAACGTGCTTTTCAATATTCCCTATTGGCATGCATGGCTGATTTTCTAATACTGTTAATTGCCAAGCTTCTCATTGTAAATCACTCTTCTAAAGCTATGTAGCTATGTGGGTAGATCCACCTAGTAGGTGGATGAAGTCTGCTTTCTATATGCAAATAAGAGTTTAAAACCTTTCCCAGTATAGTCAGACAACCAAATAAACACTGCTGAGAATGTAATTACACAATATTGTGCCTGCAAGGAATCCACAAGGAAAGTCTAATTGGCCAGCAGGTGTTCTGAAGGTAACTGCTGATAAATATAGTAAATAGAAAAGGCCTCTTCCTTGAGGGAGTGCAAGAGCAAGCCATAATGTGCTCAGAAAATCAGAAAGCTGTGTAATTCACACACTTCCAACTGTGACCAAGCTTTCAGAAGCATCTACGCTGGTCATATGATGATATGTGTCCTACCGAACAGCAGTGTTTAATGGTTATCCGGCATATCTCTAAAGAAATCTATATAATGTCTCTAAATATCTTTACACATTACACATCACCTTGTGCTTAGGAAATGAAAGGAGTTTCAGATTTTATGACCACCATCCCTTTCTCTTGGCAAAGATTTGAGTCGTATCACGAACAAGACATGGCTCAGCTCTCATTCGTGTGGCTGTATCTTGGTACCTTTGAAAAAAGCAGCATTCCATCTGGCTCATCCCAGGCATTTATTACCTCCACAGGAGGTTTAGAAATTCAACTAAAAATATAAACTGCTGTAAATTTTACATCCTCAGTTTTAAGCCAAATGGAGAATGAAATTTAGATCATTCTTGCAAATAAATATTAAAAGTGGTTTTGAAAATGTATTCCACTGGCCAGACTAATCTACACCACCAAATTCAGTAACTATATTAACCTTCCAAGTGGCTTCAGTTCTAGTCCTTATAAAATACTTCAAAGACGGTCAGAACTTTCCAAAGCAATGAATATTTCAGCAGTTCTTTGATATTCATTATTTTCTTTTGCTCCAGTTAAATCTGTACATGAACCCCTAATTACTACTGTTCTAAAGAAATGAAAGCTGGATTCTGAGCTCTTATGTTCCCTTGTGTTATCATAAAATGGCATTACAACAAATTCTATTGATCGGGGAAGACATTGGGTGAGCTTGTAAGGAGCAAGATGATTAATTTCCCCCCTTTGTTGATTTATTAAGCAGTTGCCCTTATTTATCTCATGTGGTTGATTGGAAGCCATGCACTTTCCTTCTTCTTTTTTAACTAATTCATCATTTTGCATTTGGAGCATGATTTGATATAATAAAAAGAAGTTGGCCATGCAAGCCTCAAAAGAGAAAGCATTTTTATAATAGTTGTCATTTCCATGTACACTCACAGATATATCTTTCACACTTCACTCTCTATATATAGAGGGAGAGCTCAAAACACTTTATATGATAACTAAGATGATTTTATATTTCTAATCACAAAATATTCATGGCCTATGAAACTTTTTTTACAGAGATTTCTAAGCCTGTGAATGTAGTTGCTTTGCTCTGGAAACTTAAAATTTTATTGATGAACCCAGGGCTGAAGATCTAAATTTTAGATTTTGTTACCTATTTTAAAAGTCAAATGTAAACTCATTAAATGTGTGCAATTATCTAGATAATTCATTTGTATTCATATACTAAACTAGTTCACATAGACTATATGATAATGTAGTTGACTCATTTAGTCAATTAAATATGAGATTTCTAAACAAATTTGAACATGCCAGGAGAACATACTTTAAGTGGGTTGTCCAGTTTTCTTAGCTTTGTGTTAGTAGGTCCTGCCATGAATACATAATTTAATCATCTATTTGTATGTTTAGCATTTAAATGTGAATTTAAGTGAAGCTATATAAGATGAGGGATTCATTATTTTTAAATAACTACAGCCAGAAGTGTGCTCTACATATATATTGATATTTTAATAATATCTGCACCATGAACAGGATTTGAGGTCTCAAAGAAGAAAAAAGGCTCTAGAAATTTCTCCCCAATGGTATCAATACAAGAGGCAGGCTGATGATCTCCTGAAATGCTTGGATGACATTGAAAAAAAATTAGCCAGCCTACCTGAACCCAGAGATGAAAGGAAAATAAAGGTAATGTTGTTTTAGAATGTCAATACTAGATGTTATTGCTACAGTTTAATTTCTTTACCTTAACATGTGTGGATCATGTTTAAAATTGTTGATGTTTCCTCTTTTAGCGTTCTCTCTGATTTGCTACATTTCCTTGTATTGTGTGTTGTTTTAGTAAATGTATTGTATTAAGTGTTTTTCAATTGAACTAATGTTGAATGATAAAATGTTTTATTTTTAAACAATGTAAAATGAATTAAGAAATGTCGTATGTTTTCTGGTAAAATTGTAATTGACTCTGTGTATCTTTGTTCCAGATGAACAAATGACATATCGGTATATGGACGACTACTTTCTCATGTTAGCACATTCATTCCATCAGAGCATCTTTCACACATCAGTGTCAGATCTCTATACATTTATTTGCATATTGTCTGAAGATGTTTTTTTCTGTTTTTATTTTACACTTTTTATTTTGCTTCATTCTCTGTTGAGTTCCTCAGAACTTTAAAAAGAAATAAATTGCCACTGACCCTCTAAATTATTTTCTATGTGGATGGTCCCTAATCAGTATGTCTAGTCACTCCAGTTTGGGTCACCCCACCCCCCCGGCAAAACACCAGAGGATTTGAGAAGAAAGAAAAATGTTAAATCATTTTAAATATTTTCTTAGTGAGAATATCTAAAACTGAGCATTCAAAGGATAACTGAAATACCATTTGGATTCTTGGGTGAAGATGACCATGATAGCTTCCATATTTGTAAATTACAGAAAATGGCAATAAAGTGACAACAGCCTATGAAATTTCTGAGAGAAGTATGTGCTGCTTGCAGGTTGGTTGATGTGGTTAGCTAACTGCCCTGGGCCCTGTATTGATTTTGCTCAATAGGAAATTGATCGTGAATTGCAGAAGAAGAAAGAGGAGCTGAATGCAGTGCGTAGGCAAGCTGAGGGCTTGTCTGAGGATGGGGCCGCAATGGCAGTGGAGCCAACTCAGATCCAGCTCAGCAAGCGCTGGCGGGAAATTGAGAGCAAATTTGCTCAGTTTCGAAGACTCAACTTTGCACAAATTGTGAGTTGTTACTGGCAAACCCACATATGTGTTTGCAACTACTACTCTAATAGCAGAGGCCAACTAACAGGAAAAGACAACCTGGGTGCAATTTCAAACTTCTCATATGCATTCTGAAAGTGAGTCGTTTGCCCTCACTTTGGGCTTCTGCAATGCTAGTGGTTAATTTTTCAGAGTAAAAACGCAAGAAATTAACAGCATGTAGGAAACCACCCCTTTATCAAAAATGAAAACTACATCTTAATTTGTTTTGCCACATCATTTTTTTCATAACATTGGCAATGTGAATTTGTCAATTGATCATACATTTACTTTATTTCAGTGTCTAATCCAAAAATATGTATTGCTTTCCTGAGACCATCCCATGCTAATTTTACTTTCTTAATGTATACATGGTAAACAATAAATCTTTTGTGAACCAGCTTCTTAAGTCAACCTGCATAAGAATCTTACGTCATTGACTCCAGGATAGTAGTTTAGTCCTTGTATCTGGCTTAGCTACTTAATGGGTTAAAAGGCTTTTTAGAACTGGCTGCCTAATAAGATGGTTTATAACTGATAGCAGACTGGATAGTATCAAATATTGTGACTACTGAAATATTACAAGCCAAAGGGAAAAGGAACAACTGTTCTTTTAAACAAATGAATGTAAATTTTGTGATTTTCTCTTTAAAAAGGGAATTCATAATCATAAGCTTGGTCTTCTTATCTCCTTTTTCTGTAATAAGGTAAAAGCCATAGGATTTTCTAACAAATATGTTTTTGTGCCTATTCTGAGATATCATAAAGTGAAGAGGAATGGTCACTGCTCTGTAATTTTGCAAAAATAATGCTCCTCACACGACAAGTGTGTCAAAGTCTGGGAAATAAGGATTCAATATTAGGTTGGGTTGAATCACATGAAACCCACAGATATTCCATCAATTTTGACCCATGTAAATGACAATTTCATTGGATTCAACCTTCAGATGAGACAGTTTTGGGAATTTCTTATGTGGTATGTTTGATTCCATTTAATTTGGGGTATTTTATAAATATGCCTTAGACAACATAACTTTATTTTATAAGCATACAATTTTGCTAATACTGCTTATTAATCAAGGGAAAATATATTGCATATTATTGTTACTCCTATTTACACGTTAGAAAAATCCATGAATACACTGCTTTTGATGAAATCCAGTTCCCTAAGATTTAATAGCCACTGAATATTCTGAGAAATTGGAAGAAGTAATATAATATATTGCGACTATATTGCACTTGAAGTCCAATTCCAGCTGATTGCACATTTCAGCCTATTATCCTTCCTATTAGATGTTATGAACATAATATGATATAAATCACTGAAGCTTACACTAACAGAAAGCCTGTGTCTGTGGATACAAAATGAATTGAAAGATTAAGGCAACCATAAAGAAAATTCAAGTAAAATATTTTCTCTCAATTTAATAGATCATTCAGGGACAAGTCCCTTGCTTTGATTTATCTGACTACTAACTAATTTCTCCATTCCAATTTTCCCATACCTTGACAAATCATATATGTGGGATTAGTTTTTTTTTTTTACAACCAGGTCCAGGTAAGTTATTAACATTTTATGGTTAAATAGACACAAGGTCAAAAATCTCCACAAACCACCCACTCAAAATGTCATTATGTCCTTATACATAAAAGGACTCTCAACATGTATTTGTAAAACATAATGGTGGTTGGTAAAATCAAGTAAGGACATGTGAACCAGTAGAACATTTTAAAACTCATAGTAAAATGCTAAGATATATTTTGTTCATAAACTGTTTCTTCTTGATTTTATACCCGAGAGATCCAAAATCCAGAAGGTACCTGGGAGGGCAAAATATTTTTCCATGAACTCTGGTTTTCTGTGATAACGAAGCAATAACAATACATATGAAGAACAATCAATTTAATATTACAGTTATATTTGGCTTTGAATTTTAATTAGGCCTAAAATGTGATAGAGAGGGAGACAGAGATCCAAGATGTATCTTTTCATTCCAGTGATTACTCATACATATCAAAACACCGATTTCACATGTCCACAACCTAGTTAGAGTCACCTTTCCCAATTATACACTGAGGCCATTTGAGATTAGCCATGAGTGAACAGCTTAACCAAAAGTTATTTTTGGAATAATCCTACAATGGCCCTGATGCTGTATAGGTAGTCATAACTTCAATATTCTTTACCTCCCCCTGGTTCTTTTTCTCTTGCCCTCATCTTTCATTCTCCCAAATGTCACTTTCTGTTCACTCTAGATGTGAATTCTAGACTTAATTTTCATTTAGTCTTTCATATCTTAGGAGTATCTCATGATTGTAGGTGATACTATAGAGTGCCTAACATTTGAGAGCTGTGTTTAAAATGAGAAATATATTTTTCGTATTTCAGAGATAAAGGCTTAAAAATGGACTAAGCAGTCTACAGTTTGTGCACTTCAGGGAATATGTCCATGTCAGAGCTACATATGGCGATAATAAAGCTTAGACAAGGCCTAAAACTTTGACAGAGCCTCGAGGCAGTCCTGGGCCAGACAGGAGTGTAGACCAAAGCAGAGTATCAAATGTCTCCAGATGACGGTCATTGGGACAATCCTAGAGACCATAGAGAAGGGAAAACAGATTGGATGGAATCCGAGTATTCATGAGGTTGAGTCCCTGGTCCTGGTTAGGAATAGAAGAGATTTCTAATGTGCATCCTGTTGTTTTGTGGGCCTGGCTGCTCTGTGAAGACCGAGAAATGATTGTAATCTGAACGCAAGGAATTTCTCCGTACAGTGTTTCATAACATCTGTGTGCTCTAGTAAAAAGACCCCTTTTGGGGTGAACAGCCCAGAATATGAATCCCACTTACTCTGTCTGCTAGCTGTATGCTCATAGGTAAATATCTCTCTGCCTGATTACCCACATCTGTACAATGGGAATGTGTACTTTTGTGATAATGAAATATGGTGGTATTTGTAAAACACCTGCTGTATTATAAGGGCTCAATGGCTTAAAATTTTCTTTCTTCTTCTTTCTATATAGAAGTTAATACTGAAAAAGGGGCATTATTTTTATTTTTTTATATATTTATAGTCCATACCATAAATTTATAATATTATTAGCAACAGATAGATATATTTTGTTCAGTGTAGGTTACAAAATAGATTCCTTAATCCATGAACCAGCAATTTTTTCTAGAGTCACAAAGTATTTGCAAGAAATTCCATACAAAGGTGGTGATTCTATGCATGAAGGCATAATTCCCCATAAGCATGGCCATAGTGCTCTATCTAAATTCCTATCTCCTGTAGAAAAGTAGAGAGAGATAAGAAAAAAACCAAAGGTTTGAAAATTTCTTAATAGAAAATTATGTGTAGTTTTTATTAGGCATAATTGTAGCATTTGAAAGTTAATCTCCTGGACATCAAGAACACGCAGCCAAAAAATTACACAAAGTACCACCACAATCCAGGTCTTAAAGGAAATCCTAAGCAAAATGTCACCAACTAAAACTATAATGGTTATGAAAAAAATTATTTTCATGAATTAAGTTAACAGATGCCAAAAAATAAAAGAATGCACATCTGAAGAATTTAGAGATAAGAGAACAATCAGTAAGGACATTAAACTGAATGTTTAAGGAGAGCCTGCATGGTTCACGTTGGTGGAGCACCTGACTCTTGATTTCAGCTCGGGTCATGATCCCAGAATCATGGGATTGATCCCCACATTGGGCTCTATGCTGAGCATGGAGCTTTTTTAGGCTTCACTCCCTTTTTCCCTCTGCCCGTCTCGCCCACTTGAGTGTTCTCTCTCTCTCTCTCTCAAAAATTTTTAAAAAATAAGTGTTTAATTTTTTAAGGTAATTGTTGAATTTTTTAATGTTTAAAAGTATTTTTTAAATGGATGGAATGGAATTCCTACAATAAAAACAAGCCATTTTGCATGGGGAACAGGAATATTTGAAAAAAATAACAAGTTCAGAGATTAAAACATAAGTATTAAAATAATAACCAAAACAACTTTTTAAATAGTGGATTCATTAGAGAAGAAAATTGAATGTATTAATTGAATGATGCTGAGGATAGTTTTGCTTTGCTGGAAATACTGGTAGATGCTTAGAATGGAATCAAGAGCTCAAATGTGTGCCTGAAAAGAGTTCCAGATTGAAAAAGTAGAGAGCCTGGGAAATGGACAATACTTCCTATAAATGACTGACATTTAACCAAATTGAATAACTCTCACTTTACATGGGTCCTCAAGCTGAATAAAGGTCACCTAGTCTGGAATCAGACAAACAAGTCACACCTACCTAGGTTTGAATGA
This sequence comes from Proteles cristata cristata, assembly GCA_017311185.1. Taxonomy (NCBI): domain Eukaryota; kingdom Metazoa; phylum Chordata; class Mammalia; order Carnivora; family Hyaenidae; genus Proteles; species Proteles cristata. The sequence goes on from JAESUZ010003958.1 coordinate 44,823, forward strand.
AATTCAGAACATCAGTGATCAGGAAGGTGTTATAAAAGCTACTGAAGACCAAAGAAAGAATCCCTACGGGGTGACAACATTGACAGACTTTTCATCAACAATAGATATTAGAATACAGTGGACTAACATCTTCAATATACTAGGAACGTTTTCAAATGTCCTGTAAACTGTGATTCAAGAGTGAAGACAAAATATTTTCTGACATAACAAGTATTTTCAGATAAACAAAAAACCATGAGAGTCTATTACCTCTATATTCTTGCTGAATTACTAAATGTTCTAGTATAAGAAAAGGGGCATGAAGCCAGAAGGAAAGAGCAAGTTATATAAAGGTATACAGAATTCTATATATAAAGAAGGATTTTTTCGTTAAGTCTTGTACTCAGCCACTAAAAAGGTAGCAAGTACTGCAAAGGAAAACATGGAGTGCTAGGAGAATATAGAAGTGATTGGACTCAATTTACAGGAGAATACAATAAATAAAAGGCTCATTCTGGAAGGTCACAACAAATATCAGGTTTGTGCCTCATGTTTTCAGTGTGAGTTATTGTCAGTTATCATGTTTCTAGAAAGCAAAAAAAATGTGATAAACCTTTGGAAAAGGTATATATACATGCCCTGACCCAGGCATGGGAGCAAAAATAATGCCCTTTTTTGAGCAAAAAAGGAAAAGAAATGTTCTTTTTCTTAAATACAACAGTTCCACTTTCCCTGGATATCCTGTGGCTTCAAATACTAAGTAAATAATACTGATCCTCAACATTTTATAACTAACGACTTCTTATTCACCTTCTCCTTGTGGATACCTAGCAGGTATGTCAAACGTAATATAGCCAAGTCAAGAATTAACTGATTGTGTCCTCCACATAATTTTTGGTTCCTACCAAACCCCCTGGTAAATTACCCTGTCACCTAAGTTAAAAACCCAGACATTATGCACGATTGCTCTTTTCTCTTGTATTATCCATGTAATTCATTTCAAATTCTCCCGATTCTTCCCACACAATACAGCTTTAATGAGACCACTCCTCAGTATCTCCATTGTGGAAACCCTAGTCTACAGCATAATCATGTCTTATTTGCGTTGCTTGAACAGCCTCTAATCTTTGCTTCCAGCCTTTCCCCACCTACACCGTGTTCTTTCTGGCGAAGCCAGAGCATTCCTAAAGCGTAAATGAGATTCTATTAAGCCCTACTGCTCATTACCCTTTCACTGTAATCTTGTGAGCCAGTCATATGTGAACCAATATGATTTGGTTCCTGCCTATCCTGTTATTCCAACTTTGTCTCCCTTTTTGCCATTCTCCTGTCACAGATGAAGAACATTTCTGTCCATACTGAAACTCACTAACACCATTTCCATCTGAGGGCCTTTGTATGTAGTTTCTTCATGGGCAATTTTTCACCTAGGCTTTTATGTGGGTGCTGTAGCTCACTCATCCTTCCATTTAGTGGCAATAAGCATTTTGTAGAACGTTGATGTATAATCTGAACAGGTAATACTTAATAGGGTTTTTTTTTGTATTTTAAAGGTATTTTGATATTTATAAGTATTCATTTCAATTGGGAGTTTAAGGGGACTCTCTACAACAGCACATTTCATTATAGTTACTTCCAGAAGTATGTATATTGAGAAGAGACAAGGTGAAATTTAACACTAAGGTAGTAGAGGCAATAAGAGGAGGATTACAATACTATATCGTGCAGGATAGCTTTTAGTTTATCAGAGTAAATTGCCGTAAAGAATGTTAATAACAGTAGAAGTACACATTTAAAAGAATATACAAGTTCTTAAAAAGTTGATAGAAAGTTAATTTTGTTAGTAGATTTACTTGAAATGCCAAAGAAATATATTATATAAATTAGTCCATATGTGATAATTTTGCAAGACCAAAACACTTTTCTGGTGTGAGCACTACTCCACTAACTTAAAAATTGTTTGAATTTGAATAGAACTTTACATATATAAACAGCTTTCACATATATCTAGTCTGTTTCCACTAACAGTCCTCATAAGTATTAGTTTCATTATCATTTTACAGTAAAAAATGTAAAAGAAGTCAATTATATATGTCCAAGGACACATGTAAAAAGTGGAAGATAACACACTTGAACTCAGTGCTTCCTGAAATATGTTGGGAGTCATTCAAAGGAAAGAAAAATATCTAGTGTCCAAATAAATTTGAGAAACACTGAATTAAGCAAAGTTTCCTCACTCCAGAACTTCGCAGAGTTTTTGATATGCAAATGTGGTTATGAATTTCTACAAGGGGAATAGACTCTGTAGACTTTCACATCTGGATAGTTGCAGTACAAAAGGGGAAATTTCATTTCAGTTGTATGATAGGATTCATGCTCGAGTGCTTGTGAAGATCTAGGGTTCTTCATGAAAAAAAAAAATGGGAAAAGCATTAGTGTACCAGTATGATTTTGGTACTTTGGATTTTCTTAAAATAAAACATTGGTTCACAAGGAAAGTAACCACAGACCTGACTGCCATCAGTGCATGTAAAATAACGTCTGAACCTAGATTGGATATTTCATTACTCATCTTTTGATATATTTGCTCCTATCACATAATGACAACCAATTAATTTTCAGACTAAGGAGGAAACATCCTCTTTGCATAATTGCCACAAAGTTTTTTTTTTCTTTTCCTTGAAAAGACAAGAATTTATTTCCTTGAATAAAGGAAAGAGTTTATTTCCTTGAAATAACAACAAAGATTGTCAGCTGCCAATGCAACTTCCTTGTAGAACCATCTCCCGATGGTTAGGAGAAAGTTTCAAAGACCTATTGCACATGTCCTTATACAACATCTAGTATAGAGATGTAAATGAAAACCCTGTCTAAACATAGGAACTTCATGTAGAAGTTTACTTTACTTGACATGTAGAGGGGAAATAGATAAATCCTACCCACAAGCCCAATTCATCTGCCAAGGATTATGGCTGGAGAAGAAAGATCTTTGATAATTAAAACTGAGTGTGGAAGGTCTGAATTTATATACTAACCATAAGCCTCTAGATTCCTCACCTGAGAAATTTGCACAAAATTGGTCCCAATATTGGTGAAATCTGTGGAGTCTTCTCACAGAATCATACAATAAATCATTCTTTTCAGAGTCCCATAGATGCACAAATGCCGAATATTGGTTCACAGCAAAATATTACAACCATATGAAGAAATGAATACAGGTGGTTACTTACAGTCATCTAACATCCTGGTCAAGATATTTAGTACTTCATGAACTTAAAAGAATAGAGAACCATCAGATATTCTGAAGTCAGTATGTTGAAAACAAGCAAGGAATAAAATAAGGATAAATTTATAAAACCACTGTACCACAGAAAAATACACAGGTATTTATGATGGTCATCCATCAACTAAAACTTGCAGAAACCAAAAATTTGTCATTGAAATAAAAAGCTTATCATATGTGTTAAACACATAATTCAACAAATATGAGGGGAGAATTAGAAAGTCGTTATGGTACAATGATCAGAATATACCACATAAAGATAAAAAACATGGAAAATAAGACAGCCATACTGAGAACAGAATTACAAGCTTTATGACTAATTCCAAAAGGAGAGGACCAAAAGGATACATTGGAGACAATATTTAAGGGAAAACCACCAAAAATTTTCCAGAACTTAAGAAACACATGAGCCCACAAACTGCATAAATACATCGGTGTCCCAACCGAGATGAATTAAAATAAGTGTGTCAAAGCATAGAGAATGTATAAATACCTTGAACAGGAGGCATATATACATCAACACAAGTGGCTTATTCAATTAAAGTTTCTGATAACAATAAAAAAATCTCCAAATTTCTATTTAATTAGCATTCCAAAATCAAGACAAGGCCACGATTTATAAAATAGGTTCTACCCATGTTAGCAGAACTGCTGTTTTGTTGTAATGTGTATACTTGGGGCAAGAAAACCTGGGTCTCATCCATGCAACTTAAACTAGATATTTGAGCATCAGGATACATTTAGTACCTTGTTTGCTTAAAGAATTAAGAGAGATAATGAACCACCAAAAATGTTGGAGGAATTCCACAGTGTTTTCATTATAGTCACAGGCTTGAATGATCCTGTGCACAAAGTTCAAGTTGCTATGAGTTGGTGGCATAAAATATACCTTACAAAAGCAAATACAAACCTTTCTCATTTGCACTTGAATCTAAACTTTAAATAATTCCCACAGGTAAAGTTCTAAGGACATATGTTTAGAATTAAAATGGCAATTCACACAAGGAAACAAACAGCAGAATACAACTCCCAAAGACAAAGATAATGAATTAACGAGATACGGAATGTAAAATAAATATGTTAAATATTTTTAAAACAGTAATAGTTTGCATCAAAAGTGGAAATTAGGGAAGCAATAATAAATAATGATCAGGAAGTTTTGAGAGGAATTGAATAGAGCTTCCAGAAACTGAAAAATGTGATAACTCAGATTAATAATTCAGTAGACAAGTTAAGCATCAGATTAAATATAACAGATAAGGGAATTAGAAAATTAGAAGATAGATAAAAGAAATGCCCTAAAATGTATAGAGGCCAGAATATAGAAACATGAAAAATATATATAAGGAAGGGAGTGAGAAGGTCAGATATACATGGAAAGAATGGAGAGAACTGATGAAAGTCAATATTTGAAGGGACAATTGTTTACAAATAGCCAAAATTATTGGAAGTCTCCATAATCAAGTTGGAAATCAAGCACACCTCAAGCAGGAAAAATAAAAAAGAATACACCCATCTGTCCTCATAATTAATCTGATAAATTCTAAAAATAAAGAGAATTTTCAACACAGCTGAAGAGACAGATTACCTAGAAAGTAATGACATGTATGAATGACAGCAAATTTTCAAGCAGTGAAAATGCCAGAAGGTTCTAGGATAATGTCTTCAAAAATAATCAAAGAAAATCCAATTATGAACCTGGAATTGTATACTTATAACCCCCCCCCCTTTTTTAAATAATATTGAAAGATCTTTCCAACCAAAAATTGAGCAAATTTACCAGTAGGCTATCTTCCTGTAGGGTCCTCAGGGTTGTTGGGTTTTTGTTTTGTTTTGTTTTGTTTTAGAATTAGTCACTATTGAAATTATTCAGTTATCAAAATACTTTCAAGTTGTGTTAAAATAATTCTGTATCCTCAACTTTCACTAAACATTTTATCATGTTTTTCTGTGTTAGTAAAAATAAGTTCTGTAAACATGGGTAAAGCCTGCATAACATTGTGTGGCATGTTAGTTGCTCCTTAGGGCTGGTTTTTAATCTGAAGGTAAGTGACCCCAGAAGGAAGATTTGAGATGCAAAGAATGATAAGCAAAGAAAATACTAAACAAATGGAGAAACCTAAACAAACATTTACTATATATAAAATTGTCTGATTGTGTATTAAAAATCAGCCTCTGTTGGTGGTACCTCCTTCTCTACTGTTGAAATGCCTCAGTGCTCAGTCCTTGGACATTTTCCCTTTTCTATTGATATTCTCTGCTTGGCTGTTTTCATCCAATCTCAAAACATTAATGTCAAGTATAACCTCACAACCACTACATTTTTATAACCACACTGCTCTTCTCCCCTGAACTGCAGTGATGACACTGTCATTTCAAAGTCCAGGTAAATATCTAGTTTGATTTTCCTTTACTTTCTCTCAACACACTAAACACAGACCTCGTTTGAAATGATCTTGTGTGTGTTTATGCTCAGAATGTTCCAATGGATTCCCGTCTCTTTTCAAGTGAAATCCATAATCCTTACATTAATTTCAAGGGATGTTTGACCCCGCTTCTTATTACGTCTCAGGTCTTATCTCATAATACTTTGTCTCTTGTTCACTCTGCTCAACCTGTATCGGCTTCTTCACTTTTGCTGGACCATGTGTGGCTTCCCCGCTTTGCTACTTTTCCCTTTAAGTCTTACTTGAAAGTGTTCTCAGTGAGACACATACACTCGCTGGAACCCTTCCACATTTACTTTTCTCCATAAAATGTACTACCAGGAAACCTTTACATATTAGCTTTGTTAATCTTATTATTTATCTTTCTCTCTAGAGTGAAAGCTCCAAAAATGCAGGAATTTTCTCTTTTTTTTCCCCCCCACTGCTTTATCCTCAGAACAAAAAGCAACGATTAGCAAGTAGTAGGTACATGACATAATATTTCTGGAATGAATGATGAGTAAAATTATCCCAAGATCCTCTTGATGCTCAGAAAGAGCCTACACAAAAGTTCTTTGTCCACGTTAATAATTTGAGTAACATTAACAGGGTAAAATAGAGTAAAGTTTCTGAATTCCAGAAAGAAAAAAATAAATATATAAACTATAGAAATAAGTAATCTAAACTGAATACTGGGTTTAAAAACAAAGATCCTAGGGGCACGTGGGTGGCTCAGTCGGTTAAGCCTCCGACTTCGGTTCAGGTCATGATCTCACGGTTCGTGGGTTCGAGCCCCGTGTCCGGCTCGGTGCTGACAGCTAGCTCGGAGCCTGGAGATTGCTTCAGATTCTGTATCTCCCTTTCTCTCTCTGACCCTCCCCTGCTCACGCTGTCTGTCTCTCTCTCTCTCAGAAATAAGTAAAACATTAAAAAATATTTTTTTTAAAAAAGAACAAAAATTCTTAAAAACAAACCAAAACAAAAAAACAAAAAAACAAAAAAACAAAAAAACAAAACACAGATTCTAAGCAACAACATTAACACAGGACTTTAATTTTTCTGAAACTTTCCATTTCAAAGCCCTTACTATATACAAGGTAAGATATCATTTGCAATTTAATTTTTTTGTGAGTTTAAATAAAGTCACCATTTTATAAATTAGGTTCATACAACATGTTACCTCAGAAATATTACCACAAATGACTGGGCCGAAATAGCACTATAAATTAAAAATATTAATATAAATATGTTACACTAGATTCCTTGCTTTTATTCATACACACAGTTTTTCATACTTAGGTTATGGAGACATTAGGTATGTAATTCTGTATATTCATCTTCTGAATTAAAGTTATAGTAAACTACTGCAGTCACAATTTATTTTCGTGACTGATATATAAATAAACAAAGTTGCTTTTCTTACAGTAATATGCTGTATCAAATTTTGTTATCAAGTGGAGATTTAACACAATATTCAGGAAATATTATTGATGGTAAACATATTAATAATATATTTTTCATAAATTTTAAATATACACACAAAATTGAATCTGATTCATTATTGATATATACAGTTTTATTCTGTAATTTGAGCAGTAAATTTAGGATAAATATAACTCATTTTTGGCATCAGAGTAACTTGTTTCACTAAAATAAATATTCTCTTCCTTGGAATGACAGTAGTTGAAAATGATTACATTTGTTAGAACTATTTTATAGCAGTTTACTATTTCTCATTGCGAATAAGGACATTAAGCAAAATTTATCTTTTCTTGGTCTAATGGAAAATAATTGTGAATATCAGTTATATTTCTGAGAGATAATACAGTTATCTTGCACACAGAGGTACACCACGCTAGATTTTTCAAAGTATTGCTAACCCTTAAAAACAACCTAAACAGACCAAAATTTGTTAAGCAACTTGCCTGGGTTCCCATAAAATTAAGGGCAAGGATTCCACCATCAGGGTATAGTTTAAATTATTAAATTAACAAAGAGATCAGTTTATATCGTCTCTTGGGCAGAGGGGTATTTTTTCATTATATTGGTTTCTTTTTTATTTGTTTTTAATGAGAAGCCCCTAATAATTAGAAGGGTACAGTGGAATCAGAATTCCATACACTTACTGTGAGTCTGTAAGGAAAACTCAAGTTTTATTTTGGATACATTGAATTGGCATCTCTTTCATTTAATAAACATTTATCTAGTGCCTCCTGTGTGCCAGACAACACAAAACATAAAATAACATTGGCAAATCCATGGCACTCATACAAAAGATGTGATAGTTGATAAATATAACTCATACAATGAAGAGGGAAAAAAAAGTATGAGAATTTATACACAGCAATTTGACCTCCGTTTGCAACATAACAATAAAAAGTGTAATTTTCTCCAATCTAAATTTGCTTTCAAAATATGGAACACCAGCTGGAAGAGAGCTCAGATGGCTTCTGCAGTGGGGTTGGCAATATCCTTCTGAGCATGCCTGGAACAACTGGTTAAAAATAATTAAATCACTTACACCATCTGTGAATCATTCTGATTCTTCAGTGATTACTTAAGACTCTCATTGTTTGGAGCATATTCTTAGAACAGATGAATAAAATTAATTCAAGTGCATAGCTATCCCAAGTTTGATTTTCATGAAATAAACAGATACAATGTCTTCAAGTTTCCTAAGTTATCTGATATTTCTTCTGCCCTCTTTCATGAGCCACTATCTTTGAAATCTTAAATTGTAATTGAAATGTCATTTTGTTTTAAATAATACAAATGCATTTATTCACAGACTTCATTATGCAACATAATTTTCTTTTAAAAATTCCATAAAATTTACCATTTGTTTGTTTAATCTTCTGAGTGTATTACTCTAAGAAATAGGCAGCTGTCTAGTAAAGAGCTAATTGAAAGTCCAGGCGGACTGCATTCTCAGATTTACCACCATATGCTACAATCATGAATGAATTTTAAAAATTTAAATTGCTATTTTTATACATATAAAACAGAGAATAGGTATATTTATTCAGTGGTGGGTCATCAATGGATAAAAGGTGTATGGATTAAATGAAAACTAGGAGTTCATATCTATACACATTTAAAATTTTAAATGTTTAGATTACTTCTTAAAGGCATTTTTAGCTGTTTAGCTAATAGCAATGCATAAGAATTTATTTGCAAGAGAGTCATTTGGGAGAGTTTCCAGTAGATCTATGCAAATAGTTTTTCATAACAGTTATGAATGTGTGGGTGGCAAGACATAAATCTCTAATGTTTATAACTACCTTTGTGATCTCTACAAAATTCAGATTCTGTACCGTGATTAGTCCCTAGCCACAGATACACATGAGAGATCTAGAATCCTTCATATATTAGCTTTCTTAGTGAAAAACAGCCTCTTTCATGTACAGCCACAATGGCCTCCTCTTCCTCAAACTTGCAAAAATGTCTTCCATTTCATAGTCTTTGCAATTGTGGTCCCCTTTTTTGCTATTTTCTGGATCTTTGCCTGCTAATGTACGCTCATCTTGCAGGATGTAGAGCAAATGTATCCTTCAACATCCTGTCCAGTATAGTCCACAACATTCCCTTCACCTCCTCCATCATGCACTGACCAGATGATTTTCCTTATGGCCCTTACCATGATCTGGAAATGCTGTTTATTTGTTTACTTGTTTACAATTTGTCTTCTACTGTTGGAATGTAGGATCCACGAGGACAGAGACCTTATCTATCTTTTTAATTAGTATTTTTCCTATATATAGATTCTACCACAGCCTCTTAGATAGATACACATGCAATAAAAATGTGTTGAATAAAGGAAAGAATGGACCTTCTTGTAAAATTCCCTACAGTTCACTTATTTGTCCTGTATTCTTACAACATTGGCACCCCAGTGCGTGTGTACCATTTATCTGAAAGGTTTCACTGGTTCTTAGGAAAGGGAAAACATAAGAGCAGATATGTTGAGCTTTTCATAGAGCTAAATTTATACAAGAATGGTCCTTTCTTTGGAAAGTTTGGCTTTCTACAGTTGTTGGTCACTTGCAGGAACACTAAAACAGCCTTTCTTTCATCTTGATTTTTTGTCTTTCTTTCTTTCTTATTATTTCATGACCGTGTCCTTTACTAGAAATAATAAAGTCCGGAAACTTGTGAGGTTTCCTGACATTTTAGGTAGTATTTTATTGACCTATGAAATAGACAGTCTAGGAACCATCCATTTGGAGAAACTTATTCACATGAAGGGGCACCATTTCTGCCACATCCTATGGTTGTTGCTTGAAATTTCAAGGAGAAAGGAAGGCTCTAAAACTTATGATTACATTTCATTTTTATGGCCTTCCAGGCAATAAATACTGACTCAACAAGCATTATCTCCCAGAATAAATTTCTGAAATTTCTTTTGTCACATGTGAAAAACGAATAAAAAAAATATGAGCAAAGGATGGAATTGGGGTGTCATAACATCTGCCTAATATATTATAAATATATTACACTTACATAAAATAAATGTACCAAAACAGCATTTGCTCATTTGTAAGTATTTTTATCCTTTGGATTAAAATACTTCGTTTGTTTCAGACATATACACACTCCATAATAGCATCATTTAGTTGTCCTATTTGGATTCCAAAAAAATAAAATAGTTAGTTGCTTTAACACAGAAGTGGTAAGCCTTTTTTTGTGCCTTATCAAAATTGAAAACCGAAAATGTGAAGATTCCAAATTGGAAAAATGTACTGCATTTACATCAATATGCATGTTTTCTTATATTTTTCATTTTTTTAAATAAATGGCTATAACAAATACGTTTTGATTTACACATTGCTTTTACATTCATCATTTTAGTTAATTTTTATATTTTAAAAAGTTTGGATACAAAAGGTAAGAAAATCAGCATTCTGACAAGTTTTGAGGAGTGAAAAATTAATATGGTTTGTTTTTAATTTGGCAAAGCACTTTATTTTGTAGCTTCTTTTGCAAAGAGTTTTAAGAAATAGGAGTTCTTTTAAGAGCTCAGTTAATTATCTTTTTAAAACATATGATCTAAAACTAATTTAAAGTGATCATGTGAATATGGCATAATTTCTTAGAGTTAAAACTTGAAAATGTGCTAGGCAGAACAGTTCAATTTTATATTGGAATTCTTGCCTTGGGAAAATACAAGGGTAATTATTTTCTGGAACATTGACAGAGAACAAGCTATTTCAGGAAAAACTATCTTGATTGTAAAGTGGAGCACATTAAGCCCAAGGTGTCATTAAACTCACAAAACCCTCTGAATGAATTGTGCATTATCTTTGGTGAGAAAAAAATGGTTTTGTTCAGTGACTATCATATTTTAGAAAGTTATTTATAACTTGGCAAAGTATATTCTTTTAGGAAAATAACATTAAGCATAATAGTTTCTATATACACACAGCAACTCATTCATTCACAGGTCAGATGGACATCGTTATGAATTACCTGGAACACAGCCAAGAATCAGGAAAGGAATAGAACAAAAGGCCTCTGGAATCCCTAAATTGATTCGGTAAAGTTCATGAAGTCCAAAGCTTACTTAAATTTCTTTATGAGAGGACTATTCAGGTCCTTCTTTGAAGATATTTTTTAATTTCATCCTGATTACCAAGATAATTCTAATAAACATAATTACCTTGTTGTTCTGCTACCAGTAGAAACCAAAAGGGAAAGGAAAAAGAGTAAATAATAGAAATATGAAATAGAGCTGCAGCCTGGATGTGAAGCAAAAAGACCTATATCTATGGATATATGGTCATGCGGCCCTGAGAAAGTCTGTAGCACAGCATGACAAGAAAAGGAGAAGAAGAGAGATCATTTGTGCTTATTATTATTTATTCGATTTGGTTTGTACTTAGTATGATAATTTAATTATTTCAACAGTCTATGCCCCCAATAAAATTAGGTTAAAGAATCATTAATCTTTCATCTACTAAATGTGAAAGTTTTTAGTACATAACAGCATATGGCATATTAGCTTCCTAAATCACAAAACACTGCTGCCAATTGATGGATGAATGAATGGATGGATCCATCTATCTAAATATGCAGCTACCTGAATATCTATCATCTATGTATGCCATGTGTGTGCACATATACATATAACTCTATTTAAATAAATACATATAAATTAACATGTATATACTTATAAATGTTTGCATACAAAAGTTTACTTAGTAACATATACACTTTGCCTTTAATAAAAATGTCTGCTAAGTTCATCAAGATGCTGATTTTTTATAGTTGGCTCTCCATCTTTCAGTCAAGTTCTAAAGTTCTCTTTTGTAACTTTGTACTTTTTATTATAGGCATATAAAATATTTGTGAATATTTAAAAGGAGAATAGAATGTGCCGTAGTTATCAAACTCATGGCTTTTGAAATTAGGTCATGTAATTTTGTGAATTGTGAATGCCAGTGTTATATCTCAAGGTTATTAGTATCTCTTTAAATTAAGATTATTTAGATAAAGATAGGCTCATATGTTGGGCCAAAGAAATAGGAAACTCTTGAGCTTAACAAAAGTAATTTAGAATGCAAGAGAACCATCGAAGAAGGCATTTCAAAACTGTCAAACAAAAATCTGCTGTTTTATTCATTGTTGTAAACTTAAATAACTGCTTTGGCTTAAGTATTTTACTCACTAGTTATTTTAATTTTAATTCATTGTTTAAAATTGAGCTCTTAAGTTCTATCAAAATAGATCTAACAGTGGATGCCCTTAATTAAGAGAACAATTTTCCATTTACTCTCAAACTTCCTTACTCACCTTGAGGAATCTCAAACACCTAAAAGTAATTCTGTTTTCTTCAGAGAGATCAGCCCTAGTCACTTCCAGGACTCTTGTCAAGTAAGTGCACAGTGAGGTCCATCAGTGTTGTTTCCACTGATCATGTAAATTTCTTTCAAAATACATTCATCTTGGTTTCTTAAGCATTTGTCTTGGTCTGTTTCCGTAAGGTTCAGAGTCAATTAATAGGATGTGCCTTCTGGGCCCCTTGGGTGGCCCATTTGGTTGGTCGTCTGACTCTTGGTTTTGGCTCAGGTCGTAATCTCATGGTTCATGGATTTTAGCCCCCCATCAGGCTCTGTGCTGATAGTGCAGAGCCTACTTGAGATTCTCTCTTTCCCTCTCCAACTTGCTGCTTTTCTCTCTCTCTCTCTCTCTCTCTCTCTCTCCTCCTCCCTCCCCCTTCCCTCCCTCTCTTTCCCTCTCCCTCTCAAAAATAAATGTAAAGAAGCTCCATAAAAAATAGTATGTGCTTTCCTACTGGAATTAAAGTTAAAAAAAATAGTTCATGTTTTCCTACAGCTTTGGTTGAAGTGAAAAACAGCCTGTTTGGTAAAGTCAATTGGAAGGAGCTGTGACTACTCATAAACAGATTACATAAAAATCTTATTTACCTTTACAAACTCTGTCTTTTTGCTTCAATGATTATTTTAAATATAATACAATAATAGTTTAAGAGTTCAGTGTGAAGTATATTAAGAAAATGTTAGTACTCTCCATTTCTTCCGTCTGCAAATTCTATTCCTTCTGAAATAAGAAATTTTTACAGTTGGCATTATCTTGTCATACTATATTCTGCGATTCTTAACCATAAATTGTATATATGTATATACACATATACAGATATATATATACTTCTCCATTTATAAAAATATTGCCTCATTCTATACATGTTTTTTTTTTATTTTTTAATGGTTATTTACTTTTGAGAGATGGAATGTGTGAGCAGGAAAGGATCAGAGAGAGGGTGAGAGAGAGAGAGAAGCTGAAGCAAGCTCCACGCTAACAGCAGAGAGCTCAATGTGGGACTCTAACTCACAAACCAGGAGATTATGACCTGAGCTGAAGACGGGCACTTAACCCACTGAGCCATCCAGGCACCAAAGTAACAGCATCCTTTAATCTCTCTTTCTTTTGATAGAGTTCTATAGGTTATAGATCCCTAGTTTTCATTGCCATCTAGCTTCACCTATGCCCTAGTTTCCATTGTGGCCAACACAAGGTCTGATACTAGTCCAACTTTCACTATGTTTATATTTAAACTGTCATCCTCATTTCAAACTCTGTAAGCTGCTCCCCACCCTGTCCCTCAGAGTTGAAATATTTCACTAGGATATGATTTAAAATATTTCTAAATATGTTTCTTTAATTATTCCTTAACCCCTCTTGGTATTTGGGTAACATATTTTACTCTACCAAATCAATTATTTTTTTTTAACTCAGGAAATTTTTCTTACATTTATCTTAATAATTTATTCTGTTGCATTTGTTCTCTTTTCTCCTTTTGATGTTTGTATTCTGTACATAGTATATGTCCTAATTCTATCCTCCATGGCTCTTATCATTTCCCTCAGGATTTCACTTTCTTTTTCTTGTTCTCTATGTTGTAAGATACTTCCTCTGGTTGGTCACTCAGAACCCATATTTTATTTTTATTAATAAAATAAGAACCCATATTTTCTCTTTTCAAAATCATCTATTGAATAAAAAAAAAAAAAACACAGGTATCAGGCTTTCTGAGCTCTTGTGTTATCTTTTTAAAGCTTCTCATTTCATTTTTATTAAAGCTCTTGTCTCTTTCTTCTAGTGTATTACTTGTATGAACCATCAGTTTTGTTTCCTTTTTTCAGTCCCTTATATCTATTGAAAGGTATTGTGTTCTTTTCTTTGTGCTTAAATTAAAGGGTCTGAAATTGTTAATATAAATGTAAGTCAGGTTTGTGGGGGGTATTATATAGTTCTGATTGAGAAGCAACAAAAATAATGGGATCTCTCTCTATATATGAGAGAGAGAGAGAAAAAGTGAGAGAGTGTGCACAAGTGGGTGATGGGCAGAGAGAGGAGGACACAGGATCTGACGTGAGCTCCATGCTGACAGCAGCGAGCCTGATGTGGAGCTTGAACCCAGAAATTGCAAGATCATGACCTGAGCCTATGTAAGATAACCAACTGAGCCACATAGGTGCCCCAGTGTTTGTTTATTTTGAAAGACAGCACAGGTAGGAGAGGGGCAGAGAGAGAGAGGGAGAGAGAATCCCAAGCAAGACTCGATCCTACAAACTGTGAGATCAGGAGTTGGACACTCAACTGACTTTGCCACCCAAGTATCCCCATAAAGTTTCTACAGATAAATCCTGTATATATAGTTTGTAGACTTCACAGAGGTGCTTTTATTAATTAACTTCATCAGAGTTGATGAGGATCCTTAGAGACTGAGGTACTGTATATATGAAAAAAAAATATGCCAGCAGTTCAATAAAATCAAATGTAGTATGACAAATTGATTGAATTTAATCTTTTGACATTTTAAATTGGATTTACCAACCAGTCAAAATTTCCTTTGTGAGGAAAACTGTCAATCTAGATATGCTACAACAATTTCTTTCTGATAGATATAGCAATAATTTTAAAAATTTTGACACAGAAATAAAGATCCTAGCATTTGCAATATTAACTTTCTGTATTATTAAAAATTGAACACCATGGGGCGCCTGGGTGGCTTATTCGGTTAAGCGTCCGACTTTCACTTAGGTCATGATCTCGCGGTTCGTGGGTTCGAGCCCCGCGTCGGGCTCTGGGCTGACTGCCAGCTCAGAGCCTGGAGCCTGTTTCAGAGTCTGTGACTCCCTCTCTCTCTGACCCTCCCCTGCTCCAGCTGTCTCTCTCTCTCCTAGAAATAAATAAAACATTAAAAAAAAAATTGAACACCATGTTATAATTTAATCTTATCAGCAACTAAAATCTTTATTGTATTTCCTTTTAAATAATTTAGATTTAAATTTAGTCACATGTAGCTAAGGAATACCATTGGGTGGTACAGTTATAGGCATCTTCAGTATGATATTCTTATTTTTTTACTTATTTTTTTAATTATTTTCTTATTTCTTATTTTTATTTCTTCATTTTTTAATTTAAATTCTATTTAGTTTACATGCAGCACAATATTGCTTTCAGGAGTGTAATTCAGTGATTCATCACTTACATACAACACTCAGTGCTCACCCCCACAAGAGCTCTCCTTAGTACCAGTCACCTATCTAGCCCTTCCCCCACCTACCTCTCTCTGTCAACCCACAGTTTGTTCTCTGAGTCTTTTATGGTTTATTACCTTCTGTCTTTTATTTTCACTGCCCGTGTGTTCCTCTGTTTTGTTTCTTGAATTCCACATTTATATCAGCATTATCAACAATAGCCAAACTATGGAAGGAGCCCAAATGTCCATTGACTGATGAATGGATGTATATATATATATATATATATATATATATATATTTGCCATTTTGTCTTATTCATCGTAAGTGTACTCTTTAATCTCCATCTTCTATCTTTCCCCATCTTCCCACCCATCTCCCCTCTGGTAACCATCCATTTGTTTGTTTTCTATTAAGAGTCCGTTTCTTGGTTTCTCTCTCTCTCTCTCTCTCTCTCTCTCTCTTTTATCCTTTGCTTATTTGTTTTGCTTCTTAAATTCCACGTGTGTGAAATCATAAGATATTTGTCTTTCTCTGACTGACTTAACAGTATAATATTTTAATAAATAAAAAGTCATTCAAAAACAAAATTATGCCAAGACATATTCAGAAATATGTTTTTAGTTGCCACATTAAATGATGTGGAGATAAATGATGGCCAGGTTTTCTGACATGTTAGAAAAGTGTAACACTTAAATTCATATTGTGAACCTCTTCTGCAAAATCTGCTCAAAGTGGGAGACCCATAAGAATATAGAAATTAAGTAATATGGTAGTATACTATGTAACTGCAGAATTTAAAGTAATTCCAAAGTTATTTTTCTTGTATTAATTTTATTTTCAATTTTGACTAAATATATGTATGTAGGTGTATGTCTGTTCATCTTCACATGTGAATATATGAAAAATTCCTCTGCCATGTATTGCCAAGTTGATATGTCAGAACAGCTTACTATCAGAAAATATGTACTAGATATATGAATTAAAAATTTTATGTGGACCATTTGAAAGAGTTAGCAAGGATTAAAAGGATTTCTTGACTGCAAGTCTTCTCAGATATGTCAACCTTCTAAAATGCATTGTAGGCCTCCATGATGAGACTAAAATTAATATCTCCTAAAGGCATCTTTGTAACAATATCCCAAATAAGTGCTTCTTCTTTTGTTCACATATAATGAGTTACATTAATAAGTGAGAGACAACTGAAAAGCCAAGTCATGCACGTGTAATAGCATCAGCTAGTGTGCATTGAATTGGAGAATGGTGAATTCCTTAATCAGAAATACATTTAAATGTATACCAATGAAGATTACATTATGAAATGAGGGAAACATTCCTATTTGAATTCTGGAAATTCCGAAATAGAAATTCTATCACAAACGTAGACCCCAGCAATTCTGGTCAGACATTATTTTTAAAAATTATCTTTTTAAGCTTATGGTTTCTTTATTCACTTATTAAACAAATATAATAAACTGTTATATGAAAGGTACTATGCTTGAGTGTTTGATACATTTATTTTATATTGTAAGACACTGAGGGTATATAACCTTATCTTTGAAATTACCGTGTTAGTTTTCTGGTGATTTCTTACAAGGTAGGCTATAATGTTGGCACTTGCCTTAGTGGGAGCCAAACCCCTGTTCTTTTTATTTATTTTATTTTATTTTATTTTAATTTTAAATAGTTTATTGTCAAGTTGGTTTCCATATAACGCCCAGTAATCATCCCCACAAGTGCCCTCCTCCATGCCCATCACCCCCCTTCCCCTCCCCCCCATACCCATCAGTTCTCAGTTTATTCTCAACATTCAAGATCTTTTCTTTCACTTCTCTTACAGGCCACACTTAGTGGCTAAAATTCTACCAAGTCACTAATTTATGTTAATTTATTGAAAATCCTTATTAAAATGCGAATGTTATCCTATGGAGGTTAACACTTTACTATAAGCCATTAACACATTATCAAGATTTAGTTTATCAGTTTAATTAGATGTTAATTTAGGTTGGCCCTGAGGAGCTAGGTAAATTTGATGATATGGAAGAGAAGAATCGCTCTGAGGCAGATCACCAAGCAAGTCCAGCCAGACCCTTGATACAGGACACTAAGTGTACCTTGTCTCCTAGAAGTCAGATGTACATAGATACTGGCAAAACCAGCTTTAGCTGCAGATCTGGTTCACTGATACCCTGCCTTGTACTAAAAATTCATTCTGACTTTAGAAAATAAATAATATGGCTATAAAGAATGATTTTCTGCAGGAATTCATACAGATTGTTTTATTTAATATGTCTTATTTTAACAAAAAGAGGGTAAATTATAAGCTTAATACAGTTTGTTGATCAGTTGCTTAATGATTGTTTGAGGGCTGATCTTTTTTTCTTACTGCCTTCACATAGACAATTTTTCTAGATGATGCAGTAAAGCAGGTAGAAATACCTAGGAGCAAAGTCTTCCATTGCTACTTTCTGTATGTAAGATCATAACCAATCCATTTAGACTCATTAGGCTGATTATTTAAAGTCTTTCTATCCCGTGACTTAATGAAACACCTGGAAGCCTGAGTACTGTCAAAATGCTAGTATTGCCATGGCATTTATGTGTATCCAAAACCGTAAACAAGGAAGACTAAACCTATATATATCTTATCTGTGCCATATTCTGATTTCTTATGTGCTTTATTATTTGATTTTTTTTTTTTTCTCTCTGTGGATTAATGTAGGATTTTTGGTCAAATTTGATTTTTTGGCTTGCCTTTTTAGGCTTGTAGTTTATATAATTATTGAGGAGAAATAAATAAAAAATGTTCAAGTGTCTTTCTTACCATGATGATCCCTAGAAGGAAACTTATTTGTCTTTCTCTGAATACTTTTGAAACTGGGACTGCCTAAGTTCTTTTCCATTTCCTTGGCATTTATGACCCGTTAGAACCCATATAAAGCCTGTAATCCTGTCTGGGATTTATATGCTGTTGTGTTATTGTTTTAAAGTAATCTGTATATTTAAGGATGCCCTTTTCAGGAAAGATAATCCGATATAAATGAACAGATTTTTGTATCATGGGTTACCTTAATCATTAATAAATCATCTTGTTTTTTTTTCTTTAATAGTTTATTGTCAAGTTGGTTTCCATATAACACCCAGTGCTCATCCCAACAAGTGCTCTCCTCCATGCCCATCACCCCCCTTCCCCTCTCCCCGACCCTATATCAGCCCTCAGTTTGTTCTCAGCATTCAAGAGTCTCTCATGGTTTGCCTCCCTTGCTCTCTCCAACTATTTTTCCCCTTCTTCTCCCCCATGGTCCTCCATTAAATTCCTCCTAATCCACCTATACGTGCAATAATCTTGTTTTCTTTTAAAGATTTAGCACATATTTGTCTTTATTAACTCTAATGAGGTTTTTTAAATGGCTATATTACTGTATTTCACTTTTTTTGTCCAGATGCCAGTCTATTTTAGTTAGACTTTGAATGTGTTGATGTATTTTCTATATATCATATTTATACTCGATGGATAGGTGTTTTTAAGGAATATATCATAGTAATATGGGACATAGTACATTTTTCTTTTTGAGTTTCTTTGACCTTATAACTCATTAATGAGACAGTAACTACAACCCATTTGAAATTTATTTTGAGGTGAGGAAAACATTTTGTTTTAAAAACTTAGATATAATGCACCATTTATTTCAAAACAGGATTGCTTCTCTCTTATGTAATATTTAGCCCTTCAAGAAGCAAACTTTAACTGATAAAAAGAATGTGATAACTGGAGTTTCAGAGAAACCAAAGTTTATTAAAAACTTTATGAGTGATACCCATGCCTACTTACATAGCTCAGAATCTCAAAAGTGTTTTCACTTCAACTTTAGATGTTACAAATCATACTTTTCTCCTATCATAATCATTGTAAGCATCAATTGAGCTTTCCGTTTTTTAATAAAAATAGTACTTTGGGGCTTTCTTCCACATCTCTTGATTTTCATTTCCAGAAAATGAAGATACTATGTTATTTTGGGTATATATCATTAGAAATGAATATGACAGAGAGAAATAAAATGAATTAGTGTGGCTGCAACACTTCCTTGCTAATGATGCATGAATATCTATAATGATATAAGGTGGTAAAGAATATTAACAAAAGCAAGTTGATTTTCAAAAGGTTAGACAGGATTTGTACACATCAGAATTCAGAAGGATATAATTATTCAAGGCAGAGTTAATGAAATTCAGATAAAAAGGAAAAATCTGAATATGAATGCATGGATTTTGCATAAAGAGGAGAAAATGAACATGATACTTCCAATTACACTGATTTTTTAATAACTGTGAATTTTTTATTAAACCAAATGCAAAGGCATTCATTGGATATAGTTGATTTATTATAGACCTCCATGACTGTGTCACAAGGAATGATATATTTTAAGGAGTAGATAGTAAATGAAATGTCCAAATTTCGGACTCTCTTGATTAAATTTTTAGTTGTTTCTTGTCTTTAAAATTTCTGTTTCTCTATTTTAAAATTTATTGTATCTATTACAACTTTATAATAAAGGGGAATATTCAGAATTTATAAAACTGAATTTTCTGAAAATGAGTTGATAATTTGCTAGTGGTGTCAAAGAATTGTTTTGAGATTCTTGTATTTCTCATAAAAGTTCACAGGATCATCCCTTAGCTTTCTCTATTCAGGCGATATGTACCACTTAACTTCTCCTATCGATCATGATTGGATACTATGTATCAAGATGATAGGAAGGACTAAATCCTCCAGAATATCAGACTTCATTAAATATATTTAATGTGTGGTTATTAACCTTTTAAAATTTTATTTACAAAATACAGCTAAATCAGTGTCCACAGATAATTGTAACTGGAAGATTTTTTAGGAATTATAGGTACTCTATTATTTTATTTTTTACAAAAGAAAAAGAAAGGTCACTTATGTATCAGTAGTTTAGGATAACAAAAATTACAATGTTCTCATTCAGATCTTTTCTCAAGTGATAGAATATACTCTTCTCTTTCTTTGATTGTTCTCATCAACCGTAATAGCTTTAATATTCCTCAGTATTCTGGAGAATATCTTCATGCCATGTGAGCATGGAGTGAATAGGTTATGGTATAGTTAATCCAGTTATCTTCATGAATTTATACGAGTTGCTCTAAGACTTGTATATGATAGTCTTGAGAATAATCACAAAATACATATTAATAGAGCATGCTGATGTGCAATATAAAGGCTAATATATCTTTGAAGGGTATGGCAGTTAGGTTAGTGATGACTTCATCACTAAAGAAAAGAAAAAGCAAAAATGCTTTCTAGAACCAGATACAAAACTTAAATTATTTGAAAAATTCTGAATTTAAATAGATGCCACAGTAACAATCCCCTAAGAGAGATTTCCATTGAAATATAGGTGAAACTGGTTTCACTCTTGATATGATGATGAATATTTCTTATGTGGGAAAGAAACACATGGATCAATATGTAATAAAATAATCTATGACAGACATTTAGTCAGTAGTCAAAAACTTAACAAATGAGAAGCCAGAGGACAGTGAGCTGCTGACATCCTTAGAGCTCTGAAGGCTGCAGCCAATGCTAGAAACTATTTGTTGAGACACAGCACTCAAGCCTTCAGAGCTTTGTGGTTAGCATTATTATTTAAATAAGTCTCATTTAAAAAAGAAAACCTTTACTTGTTGGCACACATTGTTACATTAGTTTCAGATTACATTTTTATAGGAATTCCTCTATGTACAACAAAATGTCATTAGCCACAGTCACCAAAGAATTAGAAAGTTGGGTTTTAAATTGTGTTTCAGGAAGTTAAGTCCAAAGCAGTAGGCAACTGTGAGTTTATTTTTAGTGTCTCTCCGCTCTATCATATTTAACTGTTAAGTTCCTTGCTAGCTATAATCCATGATTACTGTATTTGAGAGTCATCAGTATGAATTTAAGACAGCTGGGAGTGTCTCAAGGGCAGATAATGAAGATCAAAGAAACTACATGTCAAAAAAGAAACAGAAGGAAGATGTAAAAACTTAGAATTATTTTCCTTTTAAGAGAAAATGATAAGGACAGACATTCAAACATTTTGGAACTCACGCTGATTTTTTTTTTTTTTAATTGGTTGGTTGGTTTGCATAGCAGCTGCTGTGGAAAACAGTATGGAGGTTCCTCAAAACATTAAAAGCTACTACTGTGTTTTCCAGAAATTCTTGCAGCAGTTCAAAAACATTGAAATTGGGACCTTTTTTCTTTTTTACGTTTATTTACTTATTTTAAGAGAGAGCAAGAACACATGGGAAGGGGAGGGGGGGGGAGAGAGAGAGAGAGAGAGAGAGAGAGAGAGAGAGAGAGAGAGAATTCCAAGCAGTTTCCTCACCATTAGTACAGAGCCCGATCCGGAGCTGGAAATCACAAATTGTGAGTTCATGACCCGAATCAAAATTAAGAGTCGGACACATAATCAACTGAGTCACCCATGTGCCCCCGCACTGATTTTTTAATGAAATTCAGGTGTTTTCTAAATATTTTGAAGGTATGTTTCATTCTAAAATAACCTGCTTCATTAAACAAAAACGCATACATACACAAATACATGGATGTATACATAGATAAGAGAGAAACTACTTGTCTTCTAGCCAACTTTGTCCCTAATAACAAAAACCACTACTGTATAAAAACTTACATGTATAAAATATATTTATAATTAAAAAGGAAGAAAATTGCATCATTACAGAAAAATACTATAGGAACATTCTGGTTTCAGATAATGTAGAAATGTCTTTCCTTCAGGAGTTGAAGAAATTGATGTAAGTAAGAAAAAACAGCTTATTAACTTGGAAATTTTAAAGAACACCCACAGTCTAATAGGATATATGGAAGTCATAGTATATTCACTTGACTTGTGTTAACTCTACTAATTAGTATTAAATTAATGTGTTGGTGGAAATCGCACATTCACATGTCTGCTGATTTATTTTTCTTTTAAACTGGTGAAATGGTTGCTTTGAAATGAAGAGACTGAAAATTTGAATTTACAAAATATGTGGTTTAATATGTGGGTGGTCCTCTTTAAACTCTAACCCAAAATTCTAATATTTTAAATGTAAAATTAGAAGTGCATGCAAATTATCATTCTATTCGTCATGAAGGAATATGTATCATGTATTTGGTCAAGATATACACACAAAATCTACACAAAAGTACACAATTCTGTCACAAGCTAATTTGTGTAATTCTGTGAATTTGCAGTGTCATAGGTAAATGAGACATCTAAATTACAATTATTTTTACATTATGTAAGAACTGAGCACGAGAATCCTGGACCTGAGAAATTACTAAGAAAGCGTAAATAGTCCTGCTTATAATTTTACTTATCTTTACATGGATTCAGTCTGAGATCCTAAGCTCCATTTAATTGCATTGCTGCAAAAATGTGGATGGTCTTGTCATAAAACCTGTGCAGTAGTAAGTGGCTGTGTTAGCAAGCTTATCATCAGAACTCCTCTAGAGACCCTGTCACTGAAACCCTCAGCTGACCCCATCAACAGGCAGATGGCAGTTGATCAATTCAAAACAAAGTTACTGGAAAACTACTTTCAATTACAAGAGTTTTGTTGCTTATAGTATAGACAGGAGAGTGGAGGTCATCTATCTCTCTGAATTTGTGTGCCAAGTCGTATTTATTTCCTACCCTTATAAAGAATAAGAGAAGAGGGTCTATGGCCAAATCCAAAAGGAATCTAAACTCCAAGTGCCCATTGATCCCAGTACTTGAATGGCAGGTTTGAAAGTGTAAATGGAGGAGGGGCTAGTCCTTCCTTAGACCTTAGGGCTTTGTGGACTTCTTATTAAAATGGTAATCCCATTCTCAGCCTCAGTCTTCCTCATCTAATGCTTCAGTTGGCAGTTTAACTTAACATGAAACTGGGATCAAAGAGGGGAAGTGATTTCTGAAATTTGGAGGAGTAGGATATGGAATATAAAGGTATATACCAGCCAAAACCACTTTGTCCCTCTTTTACCAAAATCAAGATTAGTGGGGAAAGTATAGGAGAAGTTCCTTTGGTAGAAAAACCACACATGTAGATCCTCCTCCCCATTCTACTCCATACCTAATTTTCCAGGAATCTTAGAATTACATTTTTAAAACCAATTGTGAAAATTATCCTTTTCTTAGAGAAAAACTATCCCTCTCATGACCTATGGCTCTTGGTCTTTCATTCTTATATTCATGGTACTAATATGTATCGTTTAGTTTTAAATGCTTCTAACACTTTTTGCAAAAAGAGGGTATAATAATAATAACCCTTTTACTAGATTTATCATCATGGATGTTTTGTTCATTTTCAGTCCTCTGTCAGCTATAAACTGGAATTTATATAAATTCAGTAGAGGTCTTTTCATTATAAGGAAGCTAAAAGAATTGTTCTTTTGTATATCTATACCAGCACACAGTCCATGAAGAATCGGTGATGGTGATGACTGAAGACATGCCTTTGGAAATTTCTTATGTGCCTTCTACTTATCTGACTGAGATCGCTCATGTCTCACAAGCCCTGTCAGAAGTGGAACAGCTGCTTAATGCTCCTGACCTCCATGCTAAAGATTTTGAAGATCTCTTTAAACAAGAGGAGTCTCTAAAGGTAAAAGCAAAGCATTTTTATTAGATTTCACAAGATATTCATCTTGATCATTTGCAGTATCAAAACAGTTGCCTTAAATGTACACACTGAAGGCATATTGACTCCCAAACGGAATTCCTCAAACACTCCTCAGGATGGTAAGTTGTAGAAATCTGAGCTAGAAAGAGAAACATGGAAGAGGAATTCTATAATATTTAATGTTGAAAGCCTTTCTAAAAGAAGGGAGGAGACAAAAATAATAGTTTCACATTGATTTAAGACAGAAAGGACTCACCAAAAATTAAGCTTTGATAGGAAGAGTACATTTGCAACTAATATATTCCTTTCTCCTCCCATAAAAGAGGCAATTAGAGGAGATTTTAAATTTTATTTATTAAGAAATACAAAAGAATAAATTATATCTATCGCATATAGGTTTTTTTTTAATGTTTATTCATTTTCACGAGAGAGACAGAACACGAGCAGGGGAGGGGCAGAGACAGAGAGGGAGACACAGAATCTGAAACAGGCTCCAGGCTCTGAGCTGTCAGCACAGAGCCCGATGCGGGGCTCGAACTCACAAATTATGAGATCATGACCTGACCCGAAGTCGGACGCCTAACCAACTGAGCCACCCAGGCGCCCCTATCTATCACATATAGTTTTAACTTTATATACATATTCAATTTCAAATTAGTGCCAGTATCAGTACTGCATGTGTGGAATCTAATTGAATAGAAAGCAATGAAATAGTTTCTTTAAAATTACCAGGAAAAGGCTACCAACCAAATCCAGTTTTTTTTTTCAAACCACAAACTGCAAATTTCTGAATTTCAAACTAAGACAAGACATGATGAAGGAATAGACTTTGAATTATAGAGGGAAGTGTCTGAAGATAAATGAATGCAGCATTCATTTATCAGAAAATGTACATAATAATGTGTGTCTCAAGATAATTTTTGTGATCATACAGTTTACACTCAAAATGAAATAGTAGAGCCAGAGCTTGGTATTTTTGATTGCAAATAGTGTGAGATTACATACAGAAGATAAGTGTGCTCTCAGCAGCACCTATTAGCCAAAGCATTTTATACTCTAAATGATTCTTACGGAGCTCATTCCATATCACACATTTGTCTACATGAGTATACAAATAGATAAAGCTGTTTGTTTGTTTTGGAAATCAGAGCTGCAGTATCTTGAGTCACTTGAATTTACTGTCTTACGTTGTATCAAGTAAGCTATAAAATTTCATGCTAAAATAAGATAAGAAATGCATGGATCTCTGGAACTATTCCATCCATTTCAGTATGGTTTTCTTTCTTAGTATTTTTGAAATAAAAGTCAGATCACTGGTGGATATAGTGAAGAAAAGAAACCTAATCAATTGATAAAGGAGACATGCCAGCATCTCTGTCATTATTCATATTAACTAACTTCACATGACAGCACAGTTTATAAGTTCATCACTGTCATTCAACATGTAAATTACTGCTAATGAGCTAATATTCGTTTCATTCCATGTTCATGGACATACGGGTCAGGAGAGCAGTGACCCTAAACTTATTAAGTTGCCAATCGAGTATCTTTGTCTCCATACCTCTTAACCCGGCACACACAGAATGATGGGCTCCTGGCTATGCTCAGCTGATCATTTGTTCTTCCATATATATTTAAGAGTATTCCAGCTGATGCCAGTTGTGATGGTATTGATTACTGTGGTTTGTAAAGAGGTATTATCACAGGTTTAATTTAACCAGATTATTGAATCCTCATGAGATGCCGTTTGGGGCATAATTCCAGCTCACCACCAACACATCTCCTGAAGCAGTGAAATGGGCTTCCTACCTTTGTGGGCCTTTTGAAGGGGATAGTTTTGATCTCGGTCTTTTCAACGAATATGTATTTCCTCTTAAAAACTTTCATCATTGTCATTATCCAGTAGAAAAAATAGAAAAGTAGCACATAAACTGTATAGCTGCTGGTTGGGAAGGTTTGAAATTAAATTGTGGTTGATTTTATTCATGACAGATTTGCATGAATCAAATTACAGAACTGTAGTAGGCATTGTTGTGGTTTAGCATACATATTCTTGAAAGTACAGTACAACACAAGTAATGTGTAATAAGTTAAAATAATTACCTTCTGAACATAATACTAATAAAGCACATATAATTTCCATACAGTTATTGAATTATAAAGCTACCTAATCATTTTGACAAAAACAAAGCAGATTAACACCTATTTTCATAAGGAAATCTGCATTTAATAGCTAATATATTAGCTAAGGCATAACTAGCAACGAATGAGAAACACATAAATAATATTTATTCTTATATCAAAGCCAGTACTAGCATTGGGAATCAATTGATTGTGTTTGTTTATATATAAAAATTGTAATATTCATTGCACAAATTATAGTACAATAGTTTTGAAAAAATTTAAATTTTTGAAAGTTTCTATCAATATGAGGAATGGCTTATACTTTTGTTTTGTTTTGTTTTGTTTTTTTACTTATACTTTATTTTTAAGAAGAAATGTGAATTGTCTGAATAAAATTTGCCAAAATATAATTACTATGTTAAATCACCAAATCTTGCTTCAACATGTCTCATATGAAAGTATGAGCATAAAAGAGGGTAGAACAGTGAGTGCCAGGGATGGAGGGCAGGGAGAATTGGGGAGTTGTTGTTCAGTGGGTATCAAGTACAAATAGAATCAGTTGTAGAGAATGCTGTACAACATTGAGTCTACACTTAACAGTAATGTAACGTACACTTAAAATTTTGTTAAAAGGCTAGATATCATATTAAGTGTTCTTACAACAATAAAGTATAAACATAGAACTTTTTCAGTTTCCCAAAGTTTGACACCTAGGAGCTTTAAGTATTTAACATCTTCTCATGAAAACAAATGATTTAAGGGGCCCAAAGGGAAAGGATGTGTCCTAATGCTGTCATATACCTGATTTTATTGGAAGCTTCAATTGTGTTGGGATCTCCAATATTCATGGGGCCTCACCCATACTTGCTCCACACTCAGGGTTCTTTGCACTTTGACTGGCAGGTGCCACCTGCAAGTGCCTGGGACTCTGCCTGGGGCTCTCTTTAATCATCCAAACTCATAAGTGTCAGGTAGTTAAGGCTCTGCCTCCCCACCATCTCCCAACAAACCTCAACAAATGCCAGGTGGCTTTCCGTGGATAAAGGATACCATTCATGGACATCTTTGGTTGACGTAACTTTAAGGCATGTTCTGGACTCAGAATTCCCCAGAAGGACTGAGACCCCACTGTGCACAGTAGAAATCTTCCTCATATTACAGTCTTGAACTGGTTTCCTCACCTGCCTTCTCCAACTGCCTTACCAGTGCCTCCTGGGATCATTCCCAAGTGAATCATGTGCATATACATTCTTGTGTTAGAATCTGCCTCTAGGGCATCCAACCTAGGATAATTTTGAAAGAAATATGGGACATACACTGTTTAGTCATCATTTACAAACAGAAATCTTGGAGAATACTCCATTCAACTTGATGGAGAATTCTCCAGTGACTATGCTACTTCCCCACTAAGGAGTTACTTAGTTGCTTAATCAGACCTTGACATTAATAAAATAAGCTTTTAGAACAAAAATAAGAGCATGACTTAATAAGGGTGACAGTAGGGTTTAATCTTTTGCCATAATAAGCATTAGTTTTTATTCAATGGTCAGGCATTCTTAATAACTTACCTGTATTAACTAATATATATAGCTAATATATTAACTAATCACTACAACTGTATGAAATATTTAAAATTATTATCCACATTTTAAGATAAAAAAAACTAAAGAAATATAAAGTAACTTAATAAAGCTGACACAGATCATGTTGATGGAGCAAGTGTTTGAACCCAAGCAAAGTAGCTCTAGGATCTGAGCTGTTAATACCATACCACCTCTCATGAGGTTTTTTGGGGGGCTTTGTTGAGCATACCAAACATGAATTTGGACAAAACACAATAGAATACTGAGCTCTGTCATCCCGAGTTTATAGGAACAATGTTCTGGGTTCTAATTCTCAATGAATCCATGAAGGTTTAAAAAGATTCCATAAGGGGCACCTGGGTGGCTCAGCTGGTTGAGCGTCTGACTTTGGCCCAGGTCATGATCTCATGGTTCATGGGTTCAAGCCCCGCGTCGGGCTCTGTGCTGAGAGATCAGAGCCTGGAGCCTCTTTCAGATTCTGTGTCTCCCTCCCTCCCTGACCCCCCGTCATGCTGTCTCTTTCAGAAATAAATAAAACATTAAAAATTAAAAAAATATTCCATAAAAGGAAGGAAGGGAAGTGAGGCAAAGAGAGAAGAAAAGAAAAAAAAAGAAGTAAAGAAAGAAGGGGCGCCTGGGTGGCTTAGTCGGTTAAGCGTCCGACTTTCGCTTAGGTCATGATCTCGCGGTTCGTGGGTTCGGGCCCCGCGTCGGGCTCTGTGCTGACTGCCAGCCCAGAGCTTGGAGCCTGTTTCAGTCTGTGACTCCCTCTCTCTCTGACCCTCCCCTGTTCACGCTATCTCTCTCTCTCCTAGAAATTAAAAAAAAAAAAAAAAGTAAAGAAAGAAGTCAAACATGCATCTTCTCAGTTCTTTCATCTAAAGTGATGATAGTGAACATGCTCTGGCTGAGGTGGATAGAAATTGTTTTTGTTTTTGGTAGGCAAGAGAGTGATAAGAAGTGTGGACGTGTGAAAAAAGCTCACAGATGTTGACAAACACTTGGGCCTGATGCACAGTTTAGAGAGAATCCAAGTAGACGCAACTGTTGTTCAACCTCAACAGCCCTGGGAAGAGCTTGTTGTGAGCTTAAAAAGCCACAGACTGTAAAGCATAGTCACTCAGTCTTCTTTGATTGGTTCAGTTTTTATGTGGGGCCCTTGAGACATAAAGGAACTAGTTAGGATAAACTGCTAATCTAAGGAGTGAGGATTCATTCATTCAAATGTATTTATTAAGCTATTACTCTGTACCTGGAATCACTCTAAGTGCTTAAAAAAACAGTGAACCAAATCAACGGACCCTGCCTTTGATAAGTTTTTATCATACCAGTTGGAGACAGCATATAAGCAAACACACAAGTAATAAATAAGTAAATATTGTATATTTAAAGATGATACTTGTTATTCAAAAATCATAGAATTGGATAAAGGGTATAAAATCACCAATGGGGTAGAAGTAGGTGGAATGGCAAGAGGTGGGATTGAAATTTTAAGTAGAGTGGGAAGGACATTTGAACAAAGATTTGAAGAGGCTAAAGGAGTCAGCCTAGCACTCAGCCTCACAGTGTGGGTATAGTGGATACTCAGGGCAAAGGATACTCCACATATTGGTAGTGTGCCTACCTTGATCAGTGTACAGCAGGGACACCAGTGTGGCTGGAACAGAATAATTCAGAGGAGGCTAGTAGGAGATCAGATCAAAGGGCCTTTGCGGGGTGCAAATTGTGGAGGGCCTCATGGGCCATTGTAAAGACTACCTTTTGCTCTAACTGAGAGATGAGCCATTGTAGACTTTTGAGGAGATGAATGACATAATCTGATTTGTGTTTTAAGAGAATGACACTGGCCCAAAGTAGACCTTTTAGGAATCAAGAATGAAACCAAGCAGAGCAATTGGAGAAGAGATGCTGGTGGCCTGGACTAGGGTGATTGCAAGAGATTTCCAGACCCTGGTAATGTTTTCAAAGTGGAGGCAGCAGATATATTTCTGTATCCACACAGAGATTTGAGCATGGATGTATGAAGACCTATTCTCAGCAGATTTGGGGCTCAGGAAAATTTAGGTGTCCTGTGAATTTGGCAGAGGATTCCTCGAGGGATGTAAGATTTCTTCTCACTGATATTTATGCCTTCCGTCCTCATCTTGCCTTGAAGTAGGAGCATAAGTACTGCCAATGAGATCCTCTCTCCCTGATCAGGATCTTTCTCCTTTGGAATCTATTTCATCACATCTAAGCACAAATTTAATGATGCCAGTCATCTGAATGGGGAAAAAACTAATGCCATGTTCAAGATTTTTCTCTCCTGGTGTTAAGGGAATTAAATAATAGAAGGAGGTATCTCATGTACAAATCCGAACAAAATATCTAAAGGCAAATAAAAGAATGAATGTTTCTGTGCACCTT
Organism: Proteles cristata cristata; assembly: GCA_017311185.1. Taxonomy (NCBI): domain Eukaryota; kingdom Metazoa; phylum Chordata; class Mammalia; order Carnivora; family Hyaenidae; genus Proteles; species Proteles cristata. The sequence continues at coordinate 75,301 of JAESUZ010003958.1, forward strand.
GTAGTGCTGGGGCATACTAGATACAGCATTAGATTTTTTCACCGATTTAATAATATTCCAACAAGAGGAGTTTGCAATTATTCTAAATTAAGTAATCATGGAGCGTATGAAATGTCAAAGCAAAATTTGATTATAAATGCTTTTTGAATTCTACTTAAATTAAATGCATTACCACATTGTAAACGCTGATCTTTTGGACTACATGTAACATTTTGAGTAATGTAATCATTTAGTGATTTTTCTGCAGAAAATCAAGTTTTTCAGCTCACACATTCATTCAGTTATAAATATAATTCCTTTCTTCAACTGCTTTTATGATTGGGGATTTATTTGTTTAATTTGCTATTTATATTTGTGAATTACTTTACAAATATTAATCTAGTCACTGTGATTTAAATCGTACTTCAGTCATTTTTACAGTACTTAAAATTTCATTCCTCTTCTAGTTGAAGAGATGATAGATATTTACTGCACTGTAACCATGGCCAGCTCATATTTATTTGTGTTTTTAGTATAGTTTTCTTTTCTCTTTTACACGTCTCTCCTTCATGGGAAATAACCCATTCTTTTCTGCCTGCCATTACTTCTTCAGGCCTGCTGTCCTACTTTGACTCCCTTGTGGTAGTGTACTTCCATCTTTGCTAAAATGCACTTTAAGAACCACTCCTGCTTAATTTATCTTGGCAACACTCTTTTAATCATCCCCATCCTATAGATTCAAGAAGTCATAACTTTCCACATTAAAACAGGCATTTCATGAGGCTAGAGGAAGCTCTGAGGTTGAAATTAAGCTATGGGAAGTTTTCCCTTCTGGTCATGACCAATTCAGGCTCTTCATTGACCAATTCAGATGTCAGTTTCTGATATGTGATATAATTACTGATATGTTATTTATGCAAGGACGATGCATCATCCTGTGGAGAACGTTTTGCCCAATATCTGTAGTTGTATTTACAAAGTGTTTTTCACCTTTGTAGACCATAAATGGTACAGAAAAATCAGAAGGATAACTTACCATAGAGCCACTAAAAATAACTTTAAAATTCTTCTTTAGAGGCTGAGAAAAATCTACTTAATAAGTACTTTAATGCCTTTTGATTGAACACTCTTCCCAATTTGATATGTCATTAATGTAGAGCCTGGTAGCTGGATGGGACATACAGAGGATAAAAATTAGATTTATATAGGGTGTTGCCTTCATCTGTCAGATAAAGACAAATTCCAGAGAGTGAAAATGAACTGGAATTCGAGTCTTTGGTATGCCACTTGCTCTTTTTCAATTTTAAGATAGATCTACTCCCCAACGACTGCTGTCACAACAGCTACTAATGGGTTTCTCTAATCTTTCTTCCTTAGAAATCAAAGTTGTGCTCTTCTATTAACCAAGTTACGTAGCGTCTCAAAGCATTTTTGTTAGCTAATACTGCTTAAAGCTATTATTCTTACCTACACAAAATGTGAAAACAATAGTGCAGGGTTTTGTAAATTTGAAAATAGTGCACTTAGTTATTAATATATCCATTTAACGGCAGTGCTACATTTATTAAAATGGTGATACTGAGTCAGTAATAGCAAAAGATACAGTTTTCACCACTTGCAATGATTTGCAAATGAGCCATCTGCTCCTTCTGACCTGTTCCCTATGGTGACCCCAAAACATCATACGTGCAACCAATAGGCAGATAACACAGTATTTTTTGTCATTAACCACCGTATCTACAAATCCTGGAACAGTACCAAGCACTTAGTAGACACCCAATGTGAATCTGTTGAATGAATGAATAGTCTTGTACATCCAGACAGGGACTCTGTGATTAAAGAGGACAGAGCATTGTTCATCTGTTACTACCAAGCCTGAAAGGAGAAACAAGTTAGACCCTTTTATATTATATTCTTAGTCATTGAATCAAATCATCCAGACATAGGTGAATTCTAACAATCTATGCAAATATACTAGGGTGGAGACATTTAGTCTGTCTAGGTTTGTACATACTGAATTTTAAGCCAATCATTTATGAAAGCATGTGGCAGGAAATCCACATGTAATTAAAATGTTAACAATATTTTGTGTTCACTGAGCTTAGTATTTTTGGCTACAGAGATTTGCAAAGCACTGAATTGGAACATAAAAGACCTAGGTTTAGACACCACATCTGACTCTTGCTGGTTGTATCCTTGAGCAAATCACAGAAGTCTCAGTTTTCATAATTTTGAAATTAGATTAATGATACCACCTGTCGCAGACTTTTCAGCAGTACACTTGTGAAGATAAAGAGAAAGCATGTAGGATTATATGAAAAAATTCTTGTAAAAATGCGTATTTATATAAACATCACAATTTGTAAAACCCGTATTACTTCATCAAATATCCAAAATCTTAAAAATTATTATAAATTGAATGTTAAGTAAATAATCTTTTAAAACATCTTTTAAAAAGTAGTAAACCTTATACAATTGCATATTTATGTGCAAAAACTTTAAATAACGTGTTGACAACAGCATAAAATATACATAAAGTTATTTCCAGATTTGGCAAATAGCCTAAAGGTTTTAAAAAAAAAAGTTTGAGGTCAAAGATAATGCACATAGGCTAAAAAACTTGTTTTTGACAAAAATATCTTTTAGATAATTTTATTTATGCTCATTTCCTTTTACTATATTTCCATTGCTAAGTATTACTTATTTGGGGGCAAACTTTTCCATTCTTCTATTAATTTTAGGTACTAAAAAATAATTCTTTGTTCTATGCTAGATGTAAAAACTCTAGATCATTCCAAGTATCTATGTGCTATGGCTTTTACCAACAATAGGATGAGGGATTTTTTTTAGTTTGTTTTGTTGTTTTGTTTTGAGTTTTGTTTTCCAGCGAAATATGTTGAATTCATTTTTTCCCAACTCTTCTTCAGTAATTTAAAATTCTTTGTTCAGATTACAGAACTATGAAAAGAAAAAAAGAACTGTGATTTAAACTGTTTAAAAGCATTGAAGCTATAGCTCTAATTGAAGAATGATTTAATAAGTAGTGCATTTCTTTCTTGGAGTTCTGAGATTTATTTTTGTTACTAATGTTTTTTTCCTTTTGCCATTTAGAAAAGCTAGTCTATATTCATTCTTCGGTTTAAGTTGGTAATCATGAGCACATTAATACTGTAATAACTTTCAGTTGAGCCTTATGAAATGACATTATGTAGATCAAAATGTTCAAATTTTGGCAATTGTGTATAGTTCATTCTAATTCAGTGACTTTTATCCAAGTCTTCTTATTTCTAAATCCGTATGCTTATTGTTAAACATTCAAGGAAAAAAAAATTTAAAAAGCTTGTTTTGTAAACCACATAATAGACACCATTTAGTCCCACCTCCCAAGTTTAACTGGCCACACCTTACACAAAGATTAAAGAATGTTCTTATCATTAGAGATATCTGTGGGGCTTCCACAAAGGTAAAGATAGGAAACAGAATTTTAGGATCTTTCTTCTGTATCGTGTTCTGTTTCATTGTTCTTAAATTTTAGTTTAGGTATAAAATGGGTAAAATATTACCAAATAGGTTTCCTATTTTTCCAAAATAGAGTCCTGTCATTTGTATTAATTCTTACAGACTTGATGATATCTTGTATAGTAGCTATCTATGAACTTGATTGATTACTCATACTGGAATTTCAGTTCTTTATCAAAAGAATAATGTGCTCATGATGGCATATGTACACAGGATAAAAGAGGGTAAAGGGAATAGAAGAAAAAAAAAATCTGTCCACATTTTTCTTTTTTTTTAATTTTAGTTTTAATTTTCTTAACGTTTATTTATTTTTGAAACAGAGACAGAGCACGAGCTGGGGAGGGCCAGAGAGAAAGGGAGACACAGAATCAGAAACAGGCTCCAGGCTCTGAGCTGTCAGCACAGAGCCCAATGCAGAGCTCGCACCCATGGACCCTGAGATCATGACCTGAGCCGAAGTCGGATGCTCAACCGACTGAGCCACCCAGGCGCCCCTCTGTCTACATTTTTAAATCCCAATCCTCGGTGGTAATCATTTCTTTTAGGTTTCCCTGGATTGCTATATTGCCTTAGAATTTTTCTCCATAAAACCTACCTGCCCCTCCTCAACTTAGTTACACAAGACATAAAAGCATGCCCTGGTTCTAAAAAAAAGTGGAAACATAGAATGCCATATATCTAATTTTGAAGAGAAATAGCATTTGCTTCTTTACAACTCTGCTTTGCTATGTGCAAGAGCCAGTTTTTCTATCAAGACTTTCAATAAAGTGATTTAGACAATGTGCACAACTCAACACAAAATGTATCTATCGCAAAATGACTTGTGGATTTGTTTCCAGCTTAGCTGGTGTTGATGGACTAGAATCGTTGTCTTTGAGGAACACTTGGGGCAGTGAGGTGCAGGGTTTACATTTTTCTTTCCTTATTGATGCCCTGTGGCATGTGAGAAACTTGGGTAGACATAATTCTGAATAAAGGACTTAGCTGTCTGAGGTATGTGAGGAAACCATGGAGAAACTTAGCCAGGAAACACAGATCGACTGTTATTCCACTATTTACTCTAATAGCCAACTAACCAGTAGAAGTAAAATAGAATAAACAGGGAAATAACTGAAGAGCTCACAACATCTGTTAGGGCCTGAATGCTTATCTGCCATGGTTCAAGAACAGTGTAACAAATCTTAAGGTTCAGTGATTCCATTCAGATTGGATTTTCATAAGCAAGTTAAGATTCAGAGCTTCAACTTCACTTTTCCCTTCAAATCAACAAATATTAGTAAAGGCCCAAATACTGTGTTTAAAACTCTAAAAGAGAAATATAAAACTTGATCCCTGCATTCTCGTAGTTTGTAACATTATTTGGATACACATATAAGAGTTATACAAACAAGTTAGGAAGTAACAACGGTAGGAAAGGCATAATATAGACAAAATACTGTATAAGGTATATGTGCAACAGAATTCATGAAGAGGAGAAAGGAATTCACAAAGCTGAAACAGAATAATTTTTAAAAGGAGAAAGCCCTTGAATATCTGTAGTTGGATGTAATTAGAATTTGGACAGTACTAATAGCTACCACTTATTTATTTTGTCTAGGACATGTTTTAAATTCTTTGCTTATGGTAGCTCCTATGGTCATCACAACAACCTTATGAATAAAAAAAAACTTATTATACCCACATTCAGAATAATCCCAACTAGAGATGGTGGTATGTATGAGAGTGGTGGCAGGATCAAATTCTGGACACATTCCAAAGGAAGAGGTCATAGGATCTAGTGGCCACTTCCATATAGGCTGGTAAAGAGAGGATTCAAGGATACCACTAATAATTTTTATCATGAACAACTGGGAGAATGGAGCTGCCATTTAACTATATAATGTGGAAAATTGCAGGAGGATCAAGTTAGGGGGAAAGATTTGGTATAAGTTTAGTTGTGATATGCTAAGCTTTAGACGTTTATTAGACATCCATATGAATGGAGATAGAGACAATTGGATAGATATAAGTCAGGGTTCGGAAGAGACTCTCGATTAGAGATGTACCTGTGCGAAAAATTAGGGGTGTTTTCTTAGCTCTTCTTCCACACCTGCTCACAATATGTATCCTTTCTTATGTTCATTTCCCATCCCTCTTTCCTTCTAATCCCACTTCTGTGGACAATCTCAGCCACTCCCATGACTTAAATATCAGTTTGGCACAAATGGATCTTATTGGTAGAGGTAGAAAATGGGATAGGCAAGATGCCAACATAGTATCATAGACCTATTATTAATACGGCCCAATTGAGGTGGCATCTGGCAAGTGTAGGGACTCAGCCATTTAATGACAGACTCTGTTTAAGGCCACAGAAAAGTATTTGTGGACTAACAGAATAGGACTACTTTGTCTTTCTAGCTCACTATTATATTCCCAGTATGTAGACTATGCCCAACACATGGTAGATTTTCAACAGTTATTTGTTGGGTTACAGAGTATGACAGAGGTAGACAGAGAAGTAGAGAAAAAGCTGGGGCAGAGCAGAATGAGCTAAGACTAGGGAGGCCAAGGCTGGGTGATGAAGGCTATGCATAGGTACGGAATGCTACAGAGGAGGCCATAGATGCAGACAGGATGCTGTTGGTGAAACAATAAATTGAATTTTCCTTTAGGAAGTAGATACAGTTTAAAAAGAGAGAGAGAGAGAGAGAGAGAGAGAGAGAGAATTACAGGTGTTTATAGCCAGCTGCTCACATGAGTCACTTTGAGAAATGAAGACTAAGGGATCGCTAGAAAGCCTAGAAAGCATTTGTACACTTATATTTCTATCAATATATATTTTTATATTTATGTATAATTAAGTTCAGTGTACTTCAAACCAGAATATCACTATATGGATGGAAGTCACTTTCAGGAGAAAGTATGCTAAATAATCAATTTCATAGTTTTCATATTATCTTATACTTTAGCTTATATGTTTATTTCTCTGGAACTGGATTATTTCAATTCTAAGATAGCAATTTTCCCCTTGCTGAAAGATTTTTACTAAGGGAACACTGGCGAAATTTGAAGTAAAGATTTCCCCACTCTCTGTCTCTCAAAAATAAAGATTAAAATTTTTTAAATGATTTTCTCTAAGGGAAGCTCATGTTTTTAAATAACATTTATATCAAAGTTTAAACTTATGTTATCGTGTCTGTGTTCTCAAGGCATTCTTATTTAAACCACCAGCTTTTCAACTGGAAACCTGACTTACAGCATCATTATTCATAATCTTCTGTTTTTCCTTATTTTTTATGTTAAGGGCAACTGTTTAATAGTTTATTGTCAAGTTGGTTTCCATAGAACACCCAGTGCTCATTCCCACAAGTGCCCTGCTACATGCCCATCAGCCCCCTTCCCCTGCCCCCCCACTCCCATCAGCCCTCAAGTTTGTTCTCAACATTCAAGAACCTCTTGAATGTTTTTCCTTATTATACATACCTGGACTTCATCTTTCAGTTGAGAAAGTCACTTTGTTTTCTAATCTTTCTCTATTAGCAGTGTGTAAATGAGGATCTTATTTGACTTGATGCCATGAAACAGAGTTGCAAGGAAGCTGTTTTAAAATATTAGGGACCTAAATGTTACATACTTATGTGCAGGTGCCTTCCAGAAATGAAAGTTTCCTTTGGCAGTTAAGAGTGACTAACAAACCTCTTACAGAATCTAAATGGAGGGTGAGGAGGTCAATTCATAGGGGCATGTCAAAATTAAGAAAAAAATGTTGACTAAGAAAAGGGTACCTCATGATTTTGCCATCATATTTTCAGGTAAGATAAGTATTCAGGGATAGACATGAAAATAATATATTCCATAGTGATCCTAGGGATTTTTCTATCACCATAGCAACTAAAGGGACTATGGTTTCATTTTTAGAGGGTCAGAAACTCTAAAGATCACTTATTTCTAGAGAAACTAAAATAGTAAAAAGCTATAGAAGATCTCATCTTTGACTTTAAACTGTGGAAACTGCTACAGAATTTTCTTTGGTGCATATACCATTTTTCTGTGTGCAGTGCCTCAGGGACCAGAGTATGTGTAGGGACTTTAAAAAGGATTTCCTGGACTCCAGCCGATTTTGACAGCATTCTCTGAGAATGCACCAAGGAGCTATTATCTAGATATCCAGGGAGTGTGACATCCCTTGTCCCAGTTTTTGCTTTTTGCTTTTGTCATTTAAGATAGAAAGTTTTCCTGCCTTTGCAACATGCTGCCCAGCATTGCTAAAACCGTTCATAACTCAAATCAGAGCAATTCTACCACTTTCTAGAGAATTGGGAGCTCTCCAGAGATTGGGATTAAAATCAGGAACTTTTGCAAGCTCAGACCCTCAGAGAGAAAATAGATTTGCCTATTTTGTGTGTGTGTGTGTGTGTGTGTGTGTGTGTGTGCGTGTGTGTGTGTGTGTGTGTGTGTGTCTGTGCGCACATGTATACATTTAGACACAGTCCACATCAAAGCCATAAGCAGATGACTTTTGTTCTGTTGGGGAAAATCTTCCTTCCCTTCTCTTAAATGTTACTTCCTTTGGAGATCACATTTTAAGTGTGTGGGCTCCCAGCATAAAGGCAAATTGGTTACACTGGCTGCTTGCCTCAGTGTAATCAGCCTTTCAGTCACCTGGCTTTTAGTGTCAGATGGAGAAATTATCAGAGTTCTGAACTGTTTCCCTTGGGCTGGCAGCCATACTAAAATGGAGTCCATGATTTACATCATCAGGATTTGAGCCAAAGCAAGTCGTGGTGAAATAAGGATGCCCAGGTCAGTCAGGTTAACAAATATAGCAAAGAAGTCCTGTTGGTGAATGTTCCTAGAACCTGACCTAACCTAGATCATGGAATATCCCTAACTATTCTACGCAAGGCTGCCTGCTCAGAGCTATCAGAAAATTATATGGAATTTCACCAGATGAATCAAAGAGAAGAAAGCAGATAAGATGAATGCTTGACTGCAGTGATTTCTAGGGCATGGCTAACATATACTGCATCCATTCTGTCCTTTTAAAATTTGTGTTGCATTATCCATATTGGGTAGTAAACTTACCCTCAATAGCAAAGTGTTTTATGTCAAATAAAGTGAACCACAATGTAATACTAAGATATTTTCAGTTTTGTAGCGAAAGAGGGTAACAGTGGAAGACTGCCTGCTCTATCCAGATTTATAGATTCGCACTATGAAGATGATGAAATTGCTCCAGAAAAGATCACCAGTGACCTCCTAAATAGCCAGTTGCCTTTTCACTCCTGTTCCCAGCTGTGAACAGCTTTCATCCTTCCATCCTTCCTGATACTCTTTCTTCCCTTGGTTTTGAGCTTTACCCTTCTGGCTTTCCTCCTAGGCCTGATGACAGTTCTTCTTTGGGCACACTCATCTCCATCCTTGGCCTTTCCTTTCCACAAAGGTTCATTCTTGGGACAACTTTTCTACTTGCTTTTTTATTCCAACAAACTTCTCTGAGCTCTTTGACCATCTCTTGTGCAGTGAAATAACACATATTAGATTCCGGTGACTAGCAGTTCTGTATTTAACTCTGGTTTAAGAAAATTTTAACCTGCCTTCCTCCAGATAAGTAATCCCACAATTTATTTCTATGTTGGCATGCCTCCTTTCCTTCACATGGTAATATTTGACTTGTCAGATAAGTATTCTTACCACATTAAATTGAGTTGCTTCGCAGAAAACAAATAATGAGGCCTCACTATCATGAGGTGTACATGAAGTTAAAGAGAACACCTTGGAAATTTATAAACAACCTCCTTCCCTCCCTCTATGTCTCTCTCTCTGAAATTTATTCATATCACCCATAACCATTTTGTCTTACTCAGTCTCTACCTGGGAACACAGCTGCTTTTTTTAGAGTCCTAACATAAGCAGTGATTTTCACCCCTTACAACTTATGTTATCTGTACTCTCACTTGGTTCTATAGCTTCATCCTCCACAAAGGAAGGTCTTCATGTACCACCGTCATGAAGTCTTAAAATGAGGCAGAAATACTTTCTAAGATGTACCATAACGTCTCTCCTGATGTCCTTTGTCAGCTGTGCAATTTGCTTGACAGTACCTTCTGGGAAGCTGCAGATTCAGCAATAGCCCCACCCTGTCTGTTTGAGTCTCCATCTCATACATTGTTAACCACCCCCCCCATTTTCTGTGAAAGTACACAAAAATATTATTTTTATTGATACTTATTAAGTTGTTATATTCATATTTATTTATCCTGACAAGAAACACAGAAAGCACATCATTAATTACTCAAGAGCATCTTAGCACCAATGCACATGCTCAAAATCCTGTGGAACAATGAAATGAGGGCCACATATTTATCTGTGCATGCAGGTGTTGCAGTATGGGAGAGAGTCCCCAAATTTATGGATATCAGAACTTTTGTAAAGAAGCTAGCATATCTGACACAGACACAAAGAGACAGACAGAAACAGAGACCTTTGCTCCAGGGGGTAAATACATCCTCTCTAGACAGAGGGAGGAGTTTAGGTATATTATCCTCAGACATAAATTGGAACATAAACAAAGGGATACGGGAAAGGTGAGTTTTCAGGTCTTCCTGAAGCAATGCACTAGTCTGAACACCAAGGTATGTTTGCTATTCAATCATCCTCTAACCCAGATGTCGGTGCTCTTTGCTCAGGAAGCCCAGACCATGCAGAAATGTGAAAAGATGTCTGGCCCAACAATAGTCACCATCTCATTTCTCTTATCCAAACCTGATGCCAGCTGCCTATGGATATCTACAGTCTGAGGCCCCAAAGGCTTCTCAATATGACCATATCCAAAACTGAACTTATCACTCACATGCACACAAGTACATACACACACACACACACACACACACACACACACACGCCCTGTTGATCCATTTGAAACCCTTTTACTCAGTGATACCACTATTCTTCTGGGTGCCTATGCCAGAAACCTGGGAGTAATTTCAGTCTTTCTTCTTCTTCACTCAACACACGGTCACTGAGATATGCCAAGTTTGCTTCCTAAACAACTTTCTCAGTCACACTCAAACATGAATACCAACCATATGGTCAGTCACATTAATGGTTTTGGTTTTAATTTTGTGTGTGATAATGGTATTATGTTTACTTTCCTTGAAAAGAATTCACATATTGTGGGGACATACTTAAGTATTTATGCATAAAACACTGTATAAATTTCACAATAATCCAGTTGAGCGGGTGAATGGGTGGGAGTGTACCATGAAGCAAGGATGTCCATAACTGTAAGTAGATTCATGGGGCTGTTTGTACTATTTAACTGCTTGTGAATGTATTTGAAATTCCCCATCATAATTATTTTATGAATAATTGTTCCCACGGGCTACTGAATCACATTCACAGTTTTAAATACATTATTAATCATCTTTAGCCTCTTCTTCCTGACTCATCTTCTCCTCATTTTTTACGTTTCCAAAAAGTTAGTCAAATCCCCGATATTTGTAAGTGTGTTACCTATAAATATAATGTCCTTCCTACTTTACTCAGCTATGTCACTCCAAATGGACTTGTTTCATGAGCTTTTTCCTCAGTGTGTGACCAAATATGATGTATGATTTGTTCCTTCTCTGAATTTCTGGAAAAGATTTGGTACCGCTTAGACTACTCATGAAATTCTTTGCTGTCATATAGCTGGGGCTTCTGTAATATTTTTACCTTCAGTTCTCCAAACCCCACCCTCCATTACTACCACAGTAAGATCAATTTCAAACTTATCAAAATCAAACAAATAAAACTATGTTTTACCTACCGTTTCTTTCTCTCTATTGATCCTTGTACATGGAAGAATTCACTAAATGTTTGCTCCATCGACTTGTCTATACCAATTCAGATGAGTAAAATAACTAATTGCATACTAGTAAGGCTAGCTAAATACATAATTTTTTAGAATCTTTTTGAAAATCAGTATTTTTAAAGGTGTATATTACATAATGAACTTGTGGTTTGTGATTTTTTTTTCTTAAATATAATGTAGTTAAAATTTTTGTAGTTAACTTATAGGATATGTTTATTCATTTAGTCAGCAAAATACATTGAATATCTATCATATGCTAAGTTCCAGAATCCCAGTAGAGAGCAAGACATATAATTCCCTGCACGCATAGGGTCTAGTCTAGTGGTGTAGAAAGAGCAGTTGATATATAATTTAATCATAAATACCATGTAGAGAAATGAAGAATACAGGGAATACACAGTAATTAAGGCTGCTATTTAAAGTAAAGTGGTAGAGAAGGCTCTTCTTAGATGAGAAAGGAGTGAGGGAACTAGTCATATAAATGTCTTTGAATGAAAGGATATTTTTGACAGAGAGAACAGCAAGTACCTTGAACAGCAAGAAACTTGAAGCAAGAAAATGCTTGGCATACTTGAATACAAAAAGGTTAATGAGGCTGAAATATTCTGGACTCAAAGGAGACTAAGAAAAGATAAGATTAGAATGGTAGACAGCATATAACCAACTAATTTAGAACTTAGTAGGCCATGGTAATGATGATGGTTTTGATGAGGATCCGTTTGACGAGTTTGAACAGAGGAGAAATACGATCTGATTTATGTTGTGAAAAAAATCTTTTCAGTTCTTGTGTGGAGAATTGACTGGGTGAGGAGCAAGACTAGAAGCAGGAAGGTCATTTAGGTATCCATTGCAATAATCCAGATGAGATACCATCACAGATTAGCTCACAGCTATAGCAAGGGAGGTGATGAGAAGGGGTCAAATTCCGGACATGTTCTGGAAGTAGTACCAACATGATTGTCTAACAACTTGAATACTGGAGACTAAAAGAGAAAGGTCAAGGGTGACTCCAAGGTTATCATCCTAAATAACAATTAATTCCTATGTCATTTACTGAAATGGGGAAAAACATTAAAAGATTAGGATAAGAGGATGCAGTTCACAATTTGGTTGGGGTTACATTAAGTTTGAGATGCTCATGAGGCATCCACATGTTAAGAAAGCAGTTAGATTTGTGACTCTCATTCCCAAGTTGAGGTCAGGACTGGAAATATAAGTTTGGGGGTCATCATTGAATAGAGGGTATTTACATTCATGGGATCAAATAGGAATATAGATAGAAAGGAAATAAGTGTCAAAACAAGGCTAGAGTACTCCAGTATTAAGAGGTCAGTCAGAGAAAGATTCAGGAAGAGAGACTGAGAAGCAGTGGGCAAGAAGGTAGAAGAAAAAACATCAAAGTTCAGGTTACAGAGGCCAAATAAAAATAGAGTTTTAAGATGAAGGGAGTGATTCAATTGTATTGAGATGACAGTTGTGAATTACCCACTGATTCTGAACATGTTGAAATCACTGGGCTTGTGTAGCAACATGGATGGAACTTGAGCGTGTTATGCTGAACAAAATAGGTCAGGAAGAGAAGGAAATAAATACCTATATGTTTACAACATGGTAGGTGATTAGGAGAACTCAACGATAATCCATGGGGTAAGAAGGAAAAATAGTGGGGAAGAGGGAGGGAGGCAAACCATGAGAGACTCTTGAATGCCGAAAACAAACTGAGGGCTGATGGGGTGGGAGGAGGGGAAGGGGGGTGATGGGTATGGAGGAGGGCACTTGTGGGGATGAGCACTGGGTGTTATACATGTGTTATAACACTGAGTGTTATATGGAAACCAACTTGACAATAAACTATTTAAAAAAAAAACAAAAGCAATAGCTTAAAATAAAAAAAATCAAATCACTGGGCTTCAGGGATGATGATTTTAAAAGGTCAGTAATTAAGAATTCCAAGACTGATCAACAGTATCCAAATCATAGAAAGATACCAAGTGTTCATCGGCTCATGAATGGATAAAGAAGATGTGGTATATATACAATGGAATATTACTCCACCATAAAAAATGAAATCTTGCCATTTGCAACAACATGGATGGAACTAGAGTGTATTATGCTAAGTGAAATAAGTTGGGGAAACACAAATACCATATGATTTCAGTCTTATGTGAAATTTAACAGATGAACACAAGAGAAGGGGGAAAAAGAGGGAGGCAAGCCACAAGAGACTCTTAACTATAGAGAACAAACAGGCTTGCTGGAAGGAAGGTGGGTGGTGGAATAGGCTAGATAGGTGATGGGCATTAAGGAGGAATCTTGTTGGGATGAGCACTGGGTGTTATAGATAAGTGAATCACTAAATTCTGCTTCGGAAACTAATATAATATTATATGTTAACTAACTACAATTTACATAAAAACTTGAAACACTAAAAATAAAGAATTACAAGATTGTTACTTCTGGGGTTTATAAATTTCCCTTTTTTTCTCTTTGCCTAGACAGCTGATTCATTTCTGAAAGTGCTTCCAATTTTCTATATTGCAGTATATAAAAGACAGCCTGCAACAAATCTCAGGTCGGATTGATACCATTCACAGTAAGAAGGCAGCAGCATTGTACAGTGCCACTCCTGCGGAACAGGCGAAGCTACAGGAAGCTGTCTCACAGCTCGATGTCCAATGGGAAAGAGTTAACAACATGTACAAGGACCGACAAGGGTAGGTAACGCTTTTATTTTCCTGAATTATATACTTGTTTTCAGGGAACTCCAGAGTTCATCTTAGTGTTCTCCATGAAAGTGTAGGGAGGAAGAGAAGGGAGAAGTATTACTATCATTGGAAAAAGGTAAGTGGAGTGAGAACAAATAATGATGAACAGATGAATGAGTTTAATTCTAGCCATTATTCTGTTTTGGGATTAGCATTATGTTGGAGCACGATTTCCTTCGAAAACTTCACATAATGTTAAAACAGGTTTTGTTAGTTAATTGGGGTGCTTTAAAAAGCTGTGTGATTAAAAAATGTGAATCTTTGGTCAAATCTGTATCCTGTATAGTTACAGCAAATTGATAATTTGATTTATATGTTTAAATGTAAGCTATCAGCAAAAAATTGATTTTCATTTATTGCTTGGATTTGAAGATGGTCTTAACATGTTGAAGTCCCCCTAATCTTTTTGCTATGAAGAATTTGTAAAGTTGATTTTAAATGTTTTCAGTGTTTACATTAATTAACATATCTAGCTTTTGGCCAAATTTTCAAAAATTCATATGCATTCTTTAGCCTTACACCACAAGAAGTTAATATATTGTTTTCTAAATTTTAGGTTAAAAGTTATAGATTTCTAATGATTTAAATTTAAAACACTTTTAAAGATTTGTAGTGTCAGGACAGTCTTCTTTATTGTCCTAAGAGAAAACAGAATCATGTTTAATAATTACCTGGAACTTCCCTAATAACTCTCTTACCTGTCCATCTGGAAATACCCTTACTTCTCTTTTAGTTCTTTATTTACTACAGTGGGCTTCTAAATGATACTTATGGCAGAAATCTCACTTATTTCTAGTAATCATCCCCATTTTGTCCCCAATTATTTTTCATCCAGAGCTGTTTTTCTGACATGTAAGAACTTCAGTACTGCAATCTCATTCTCCTTAGAATAAAGTACAGACACTTAATTGGACATATAAGGCCTTCGCATGACCCTTGTTGTTTTGTTCAGCCTCACTGCTTATCCATCCCTGTCTGTCCTCCACAATCTACAAATTCTTTTCTAGCGGTATGAAATTGATTTGAAGGTTCCCAAATATTTTGTGCCCCCTCTGGCCTTTGTCTCTTACAGGTCTCATCTATGAATTGATTATAAAATCTAGAAACTTAAATATTCTTTAAACATTTAATGTAATATCAAATCAACATTCCATTTATGTATTTGCAAATATTGCCAGACTTGGTGGCTGCCCTGCAGAGGACCTGCTCTGAAGTGACCTACTCCAAGAACTTATCACATAGCATTCAGTTTATTTACTCTTCTGCCTACTGCACAAGCTCCTTTAATTTAAAAAAATTTTTTTTTAACATTTCCTCATTTTTGAGAGTCAGAGAGAGACAGAGAGTAAGCAGGTGTGGTGCATAGAGAGAGGGAGACACACACTCACAGAATCCAAAACAGGCTCCAGGTTCTGAGCTGTCAGCACAGATCGTGATGCAGGGCTCAAACCCACGAACTGTGAGATCATGACCTGAGCCAAAGTTGAAGGCTTAACCAACTGAGCCCCCAGGTGTCCCACCTTTTTTTTGGGCACAGTCTTCTTTTAAGACAAGAGCTATATTTTATTTTGTGTGATATTCTCAGGGCTAATATGGTACAGTTGACCCTTGAACAACACAGGTTTGAGCTGCAAGGGTCCACTTGTAGTTTTTTTTTTTTGTATAGGTATTTTTTTATAAGTACAGTATAAGAATATGAATGTACTTTCTCTTCCTTATGATTTTCTTAATAATATTTTCTTTAGCTTATTTTATTATAAGAATACAGTATATAATACATAAACAAAATATGTGTTAGTAGATTATTTATGTTATCAGTAAGGCTTTCAATCAACATTAGGCTATTAGAAGGTAAGTTTTGAAGGAGTCAAAAGTTGTATGTGGATTTTTGATTGCACGAGGGGTCATCACCCCTAACACCCACATCATTCAAAGGTCAACTGTACTGAGTTTAAAGTGGATGTTTAGTATGTTTAGTATATCTGGATTCAAGCTTCCTCCCAGAAATCTGACGCTATTTCTCCCTGGATGATCTAATAGTTTATCTCAGGTTACTGGAAAACATTTGATCCTAGGGTACCGAAAGCCAGTCTTCATAAAAAAAAAAAAAAAAAAGAAAAGAAAAAGAAAAAGGAACTCAGCAACCCTGCATATGTACTGCAAAAGGCAAACTTAGCCTGCCACGACAGCATGCCTTTTCTTGATATCCCACATTGAGTCATTATGAGCCCCTGCCAGCTACTGCAAGGAGGGCATCGTCATCCCTTTTATAGGGATGCTCATTCCACTGATGGGATGTTCCCATCTCCGTTCTTTTCTCTTTATTTTTTCCTAGCCATCCAGATCAGCAACACCATCCCCTCGGGACCATGGAAGATTCTTGAGTAGCCAGTGCCTACTGTGATTTATAGGCACCTCCCACTCTTGAATTAAGGCAGAGGTGAAATTTTCTGTTTTTTGAGGCTTCTCCCCCATATTATATATGTCATCTTTGGCCGGTGACCTAGGTATTCCCTTCCCACAGTTTCATACAAAGGTTTCCCTTTCACTTTACCTCCAACCATAGACTTAAAAAAACGCAGAAGCACGAATGCCAGTCCACCAAGTGGGTAAACTGAAATCTCACCCAAATCCTGGGGTCTTTGCTATGTCTGGCAAAGGATAGAGTATCTCTAACCCCATTAGACTCATTATTTTCTTATACCCAAGTGGCTGGAATTACTGCCCTAATTTATTCTAATTTGCCATCTCTAGGAATTGGTCAGGAGCTCTTTAATTTCTTTTTTTTTTTTTATAGTTTATTTATTTTGAGACAGAGAGAAACAGAGCATGAGTGGGGGAGGGGCAGAGAGAGAGGGAGACACAGAATCTGAAACAGGCTCCAGGCTCTGAGCTGTCAGCACAGAGCCTGATGCGGGGCTCGAACCCACAACCTGTGAGATCTGACCTGAGTCAAAGTCGGACGCTTAACCGACTGAGCCACCCAGGCGCCCCTTTAATTTCTTTTGACTTCTAGTCTAGTCTCAGGTAAAACCATTTTAAGTCATTGTTTATCAGTGTAGGCTCTAGAATCCAGACTGTTTTGGAATCCTGGCCTCGCTGCTGCCCAGCCATGTGCTCTTGAGCAAGTTCCTTAACTTTGTTTGCTTTACTATTCCCTTATATATGAAATGGGATAAACATATTTTTCTAAGCCATAGGATTGTTATGAGAATTAAGTGACATTGCATGGTGACTGATTAGTGGATTGCTTATACATGATAATGACTGAATCAAGTTAGACAATTTTAATGATAAAAATGATGGCTTTGGGGCTTTGGTATTCTTTATGTCTTTTAATGCATTCTTATACTTTTTCACATTTTCCTGAACACCACATAGAGATGACTTAAATTCAATCTCTGCTTGAAAAACTCTCCATTACTGGAGAGAAATTGGACAAACAGGTAGTAAAATAAAGGCTAATAGATAGGAGCTATGTGAAATGACTAGAATAGCATCCCTGGGGAATGGAATAGGGACATCTTACTCAGAATCAGGGATAAAACAAGGTCTGTGGACCATTCAAGGTTTGGAGTCACAACTAACAAAAAAAGACTTTGGTTACCTTAGGTAATTTCTGTTGCAACTACACAATTCTGCTGTTGTAGGGTGTAAGAAATCAGATGATACATAAATTAGTAGTCACGGCTTATTCTAATAAAACTTTATTTTTAGAGATACGTGGCTGAGGGGCGCCTGGGCGGCTTGGTCACTAAGCATTCGACTTTGGCTCAGGTCATGATCTCATGGTTTTGTGAGTTTTAGCCCTGTGTCAGGCTCTGTGCACTGACTATGCAGAGCCTGCATGGGATTCTCTCTCTCTCTCTCTCTCTCTCTCTCTCTTTCTCTCTCTCTCTTTCTCGGTGTCCCTCCCTCTTGGCTCACTCTCTGTCTCTTTCAAAATAAATAAATAAATAAATAAATAATAAAAAATTAAAACAAAAACAAAGATGAGTGATTGACCAGATTTTCTTGGTGGGCTTTAAATTGCCAACTTCTGTTATAAAGCAAGTTTAGGTTTTATAAGTAGTTTCTAACTGCCAGGGGTAAGGGAAAATAAAGAGCTGGAATTTGGATTTCATTGTAGTGTTAGATCTCCCTTGTCTCCCACCAAGGCTCATACAAGGGTCAATTATCGAATATTTGGAGAGACCAAAAGCTATACATTCATAAATAAACAAATGTCTAGTACAGCATTCATGTAGGGTCTCAACAAAAATATCCTGAATCTTTTAATAAGCTAACTTGTAATGTCCTTGAGCCAGTAAGATAGGCTATATTGGTATCTTTTTCTTATATGATTCATGTATGATAGTATATTAATCAGCTATTACCATAATATGGTGGTATAAAGCACCCCAAAACTCTGTGACTTAAAGCAAGCATTTATTCTCATGGTCCTGTATCTTTACGTTGCCTGTGGTTTGGCTGAACTAGGCCGGGCTCAGCTGGGCACTGTTTAAAGTCATGGGTTAGCTGGGGTAGGCTGCAAGATACATGTTGGTTTAAAGTTTGCCACTTATATATATATATATATTTTGGACCTAAAATGAAGGGTCAATGGCCTGCTCTTCTCCTGACAGATCACCAGAGCATGGACCAAATTTACCCTCTCTAGTAGACTTGTGCTTATATTATAGGCCACTTAGGGCCTTTGTTGACATTAAGTCCAGTCACATTCCTTTGGTCACATCAAGCCTGACATCAATAGAGTGACAAAGTTGTTTCTTCCTACAATGGAAGGGGAAGTGGAGTGAATATTTGCTAAACAATAATCCAACCTATTGTTGATAGTTAATAATTAATAAGAAGTTTTTACAGCTAGAAATGCCCTTAGTGATCTTGTTGTATTTTTTTTGAAAAAAAAAAAATATGTTTCATTTATTTCTGAGAGACAGAGACAGCGTGAGCAGGGAAGGGTCAGAGGGAGAGGGAGACACAGAATCCAAAATAGGCTCCAGGCTCCAAGCTGGCTGTCAACACAGAGCCTGACACGCGGAACCCACGAATTGTGAGATCATGACCTGAGCCGAAGGTGGAGGCTTAACCGACTGAGCCACCCAGGCACCCCTCCTGCTTCATTGTTTTACCAGGAGAGTAAATTAAAAAGATGTTAAATGACTTGCCCAAACACATATTAAATAGCATGTCTGCATATTTCCATTTCACCAGAATGTTTAGCTCTAATAGATTTGTGTAGTTTATTCTCACAATAAGTTATAAATATGAGAAAATACATTAAACTCTTTGTATTCCTTAGGCAAAGGTTCTGAGACCATCATTAATCACCAAATTCATGAATACTATAATGGCAAAACTCAACTTTATTAAATGCCATAAAGTAAAACAGACATTACTTTTTAGATGAGGGCAAGTAGAGAATTAAAAGCCAGTCTGATTTGTGACTGCTCACTGATTATCTAAGAGACCTGCTTTCATACCTTGTCTTCCAGCAAATAGGATTTCATCATGTGTCTCAGTAAAGATTCATATCTCCAAAATACTAAAAGTGAGTTTTTTCCCCCTGTGGAAACACAGATACTAAACACAATAAATATTTACCTCATTAATTCCATGCATCTATAGACCTATCCATGTATATGGATAGATACACAAATATGTAAAATAATCACTTAACTTTATGGGACATTTTTATTATTGTTAAATTCTGTTTCCATCTAATTCTTGGTGGATACTCACTACTTATAAAATACACCTACAGGAAACATGTGAAAATAAAGAAATAATTAACCAAGGATTCACCTAGTATTAGAGAAACACAGTTCGTCCTTCCTTCCTTCCTTCCTTCCTTCCTTCCTTCCTTCCTTCCTTCTTTCCTTCCTTCCTCCCTCCCTCCCTCCTCCCTCCCTTTCTTTCTTTCTTTCTTTCTTTCTTTCTTTCTTTCTTTCTTTCTTTCTTTCTTTCTTTCTTTCTTTTTTTCAGCAAACACTTAAGGAGTGCCAGGTACTCTGTTATCTTTACTTTCTTTCTGATACCATGTTTAGTATCCCTCAAACCATTAATGAATTTGCCCCATTTTCAGAAAATTACTCCCCAAACCTAAAAGGATAGCACAGTTCAAATGAGATAATAAAAATGAAAGCAGTTTCTAGACTACAAATTGCTATACAGCCATAAGATGGCATTATTGTGCAACATGGTTCTCATGGCATTGTGTAACAACATGATTCTCATCTGACATCAAGTAAGTGAGTTTTTAAAATCAGCATTCTTCCATGGAATCCCATTTAGTTATACACTTTGGGATGGATCACCCATACATGTAAGTGGTTAAATTCAAGATGATTCTGAGCTTTAGATCTGATGTAAAGAGGACATGAGAGTAAAGGACTGATTTTTATAACATTGGATTTTTAGAGGAAAAAAAAGTAAATAAATGGGGAAAGCAGAGTAAGAACATTGGAAAAATTCAATTCTATTACCAATGATATTTCATAAAATAAGAAATGGAAAGATGGTGCTGCAGAAAAGAATCCAGATGCAAAAGAATGCATATTGTATGAGTCCAGTTGTATAGAACTCAAAAGTGGGCCTTTGGAAGTTCAAGGTCAGATATGGTGTCCTTTGTTGAAGAGTAGTAATTAATAAGGGCAGGAGCAGATTTTGGAGTCCTGATTAACAGCTCATCTCTTGATCTGGATGTTGTTTGCACTGATACGTTTTTGTTAAGAACGTTTATAAAACTATGTATTTGTGATTTGTATACTTCTGCATATATGCTATACTTGAATGAATTTTACACTTAAAATATTTAAATAACAAATACTTGTTTAAGTACAGGAAAGACCTAATGTTAATTTTTGGTTTTTTAGAAAAAATGTGTAGCTTACAGAAATGCATATTACATTGTTGTGCTTTTGGCATTTTACCATGGACCCCTGAACACTTTATAATTGACCAGTATCTCCTCTCAGATAAATATGTGGACACTACTCCTCTAGAGAAAGGTTTTCCAAATTTAGCACCATCATGTGGGGACCACAGTGCCACATAGGATGCTGGGGGGTGGAGAGCAGGAAGCTACTTCCCTCAAGGATTTCTCCTTTGTTTAGTTCCCTTATTGCCAAACCCACAATGCTGAAGCACTCACAGACTCTTGCTGCCATTTGTACTGCTTGAAGGAAAATGAGACAATGAGAGAAATGAAAGGGGAGAAAATAGGAATAGAAACCAAAGAAATCTGATTTGAAGAGAAAGTGTCTTAATCATCTCTGTATTCAGACTAGGGAACGAGCATGTAATTCTGCAAGCCCACTCCTTTTAAAAAAAAAAAAGTTTTTATCCATTTTTGGGAGAGAGAAAGACAGAGGGTGAACAAGGGAGGGGCAGAATGAGAGGGGGAATCTCAGAATCTGAAGCGGGCTCCTGGCTTTGAGCTGTCAGCACAGAGCCCAGTGCAGGGCTTGAACCTGTGAACTGCAGGATCATGACCTGAGCCGAAGTCGGACCAACTGAGCTACCTGGGTGCCTCAAGCCCACTCCTAATGCAACTTTCTCATAAGCTTTTTCTATCTCACTTGTAATTTTTCCACTGAGACATTCAGTAAATAGTTTTCTCTCAAGTCAAGGTGAGGTAAATAACCTCTAAACTCCTTACCGAGGGAAAGAATAGTATACTAATCCTCATGTCATCACCATACAATTTTATCTTCTAAAGTGGAAGCTAGAGGGACAGATGTATAATCTGGGAGCTTTTCCAGAATTGTTTGTTCCTAAATGAGACATTCAGCTCTAGCAACATTAGCAGCCTCTTCTATTTGTCACAGTACCATATGTAGTTGGGAAGATACATGATAAGCACACACAGAATCCTGACAACTCAGGAAAGATTAACATTGCAGTCTTAGAATTAGACTCCACTAAATGTGAAGATTTTAATGCAAGACAGAATCTTCATGTCTGCCCCCCACCCCCCCTCAGTATATATATGTGTGCCAGTATATGATTCGACTGTTAGTTTTTGAACTTGGGCGAATTAAGGGGAGATTAAAAAAAAAAAAACACCTCTGAACATTGGAAAGTCTTCTTATATCCCATTCCAGAATCAATGTTATACCATCCAGGGAAAGGATTCTCATGCATTCATTCATGGGACTGATATAGAAGGAGATGTGTTAAATTGAAGAAGTGAAACTTTCTATTTGTGACCCACTTTTTTTCACTGTTGAGACCATGATGTATGAGGAAAGCTTCTGTTGTGGTTCTCCACATCAAGATTTTTTTAAAAAATCTTTATTTATAAGTTGTTGATTTGATAGAAACATTTTTAAAACTTAGTTACCTATGTAAAGAAAATATTACATCATTTATCTCCACAGATTTATCAGGTAATAACGATACACAGGCACATTCACCAATTTACCTAAACACTTTAGAAATAGGGGCGCCTGGGTGGCTTAGTCGGTTAAGCGTCCGACTTTCGCTTAGGTCATGATCTCGCGGTTCGTGGGTTCGAGCCCCGCATCAGGCTCTGTGCTGACTGCCAGCTCAGAGCCTGGAACCTGTTTCAGTCTGTGACTCCCTCTCTCTCTGACCCTTCCCTGCTCACGGTGTCTCTCTGCTAGAAATAAAAAAAAAAAAAAAGAAATATCTTAAAATAGTTTAAAGTTTATTGTTAACCTTCAGGTTTCCCCCAGTTAAGTGTCTATTCATTATCTGTTCACCTGCATTTGTCTACATTAATTGTTCTCATTCATTTTATTGGTTTCTGGGTATCAGAAATCACATCAGTTTTGTTTGCTTGTATGATGCCCAGTACAGCACATGTGGCTAATAAATGCTCATTGATTATAGTGATGATGATGATGGTGAAAACTAATCTGACAGTACTGACATTTCATATATGCCAAAAAGAAATCATCAAAACTTTAAGAAAGGAAAATTTCTTACTAAGCTATTATTTTCCATGACCGCCCTTCACCACACTTCACCTCTACACTATCTCCTCTGCCCTGTGTGCTTTCTCTTGCTTATTTCAGTTTTGGTCTGTCCTCTCCTGCACATAACCTTCTGTTTTATGCTGCTCTGTTCAAGTGCTTCTATTTCTGCCTAGACTCTCTATAGTCTAAAATAATCCCTACCTATTATCAACATCTTTCACTGGCCAGTTGTTGCACCTTGCACACCACTGAGAGGGCGATTGTGAGCCAAACAGAGGAGTTTTTGTTTCCACACAGCAGCCCAAAATGAAGTATATGATTTGACTGCTGATTCCAATTACATGGAGGTTTTACCACCAGAGGCAAACCTTTAAGCCACAAAAGACTAATCCCATATAGTTGGTGTTATGAGATATTTAGTGTTAATGTATTGACTACGTAACAGTCTCATTAAACCAAACCAATTATCAACCAACAGTGTGCTTATCTCATAATTATTATTTTTTAAACTCCGTTTAAATCACGAATCATTCAGTTTGGTTTACCATTTGAATTGGATACCTAAACTAGCCTTCTATTTGTATTTTCTTTTTTTGAAGTTTTATTTAAATTCCAGTTAACATACAGTGTAATATTTCCTTGTTTACTTATAATTTCTTCTGAATTATTCGTTGTCGAGAATAGCTGGTGAAGGAATTGAATGGAGAGGATATGTTGTATTTATTTAATGAAAGGGCTTTTTGAAGTGCATTAAATAAGAGTTTGTTTCTACCTATCAGATTATCTTCTGTATGTTCCTATTGCTATTTCAAAGCACTCAAGAGTTGCAGAGTGATTTGCTTTTTATGATAGCCATTTCATACAGGATCATTTGCCTTATATCTTCAACATTTTCAGATTCTTATAAATCTTTACAGTTCACATAGAGGTTAGTTTAAAACTTGCTTCAAATAAGAAATTGACTAGATATAAAATTCATATAATCTTAGCGTTAACCATAGATCAATAACCTGAATCTTTTTTTCGAAGTAATTGAACATTTTTGTTTCCCAGGATAGCTATATACACACATTTCCATTCTTCACCACAGATGATTCTGTTTCTTCAGTGCACAGGGACTATAGTTTGCTTGTTTGTTATCTAAATAAACTTGTATTTTCATTATTGTCAAAGGGAAAAGGCTCTAATTCAGAAACCAATCTTATGCCTATAGGACTAGCCTCATTTGGGAAATAATGCTACTATTTAACTTTACTCACTGTATGTTTCTTGAGTTTGTCATATCAAAATTTTCTTTCTCTAAATATACATTTTTTCCCATTTAAATGGAATAGACAAGTTGTGGAAGAAAGCAAAACTGTGCTAAATGTAATCTTTCCAGAAATTATCTTTATCAATTAGAGTTTGTTTTCATTTCATTAATATAGAAGCATATTTCTCTGTCCATAAAAATGGAGGAGTATGCCATCAGGGCAGGTGTAATGGCTCTGCGCATTCCTGCTTTCTGCCCAGCTATCCTTATATGGTGGGCCATCATTCATGTGTTTTAAGATGGAGCGCCCACCACATCTACATTCAAAGAAGCAAGATGGGAGGTCGGAAAAAGTGTCTAAGTATGCATACTAAATGTCTTTTAGTGAAATTTCCCTGGGACTGCATTGTTTTATGTAGACACCATTGGCTGGAAGTCAGTCATGTGACCACCCCCAAGCTGCAAGGATGACTGGGAAATATTATATTTATTCTTGAATGCTATGGCCTCTGTCAAAAATTGTACTTTCATGGAAAAACAGGAGAATGGATATTGGAAGAGACTTAGCGATCTTCAATGTATTCTTAGAAAAAGTGTATTTTGTCTTGTTTTTTATGCAGTCCTAAGAAATATGTAAAAAAAGGTAGCTAAGTCTAGAGTTATCGCCTTCCTCTACTCTTTCATCATTTTATGACCTCTGATTCAGCTAACGTCTCACTCTGGCTCCCTGAATTCTGCTAATATAAAAGTAGAAGTTTTTCATCATTGCCCAATCCCAGCCTGTTCTGGCTCTCCATGTTCCCAAACATTTTCTTATTAATCAATTTTGGTCTGACACTTTTCCCTCTTTCCAGCAAAGCCACTGCTTAGTCAAGGAGAGAGATGGTGACTTAGTTGCCATAGTGCTCCTGGGTTATATATTCCCACTTAAGTTGACTAAATTTGGGTCATTGGCAAGTTCTAACAGTTGAGATTACTAACACCAAGAATAACCACTATAAAATAAGGATCTAAGACCAAAGCAGAAATTTAGAGAGTGAACTGAAATTTCAGGACATCACCTTTTCTGGACGTATGAGATAGGCCGTGCACTAGATTAAATATCTTCTTTTTTAGCAGCACCTACGTGCCAGGCATGTATTCAGCACGTAACATATTTGATTTCCTTCTCAGGAGTACCTGATTTTACAGACAAGGAGCTTGAGGTGTAGAGGGAACAAATAGTTGCCTCAAGCATATATAGGAAGAATATGGCGGAACCTATATTTTGACTCAAGTTATGAACTCTTCTTATCTTCTGCACTCCTTATCTTTTATGCATTTCACGTAGGACTTCTTGTGCTCAGCAACTGTGTTCTCTCTTCCAGATGTCATCATTCAGAAGCAGCAACAGGGATAGATATAAAAATTTATAAAAATTCTTGGGTCTGAAACCACAGTGTCTTAAAGCAGTGTTTAATATTTAGAAGGCAGTATCTCCATGTTCGGTACCTCTAGAGAAATAGATGGTGATTCTATAAGATGCTTTGCAAAGTCAAGTGATAAAGGATCTTCTCACGTGCTTGAGGAACCTTGACTTTTTGGGGGGTGGGCAGTCAAAGCCCTATGTGTCATTCAGGACCATGTACAAATACTACCATTTGGAATACATTGCTGCTCTCAATTATTCCAGTTTCTGTGTTCCTAGAACTCTGTTTATGTAGTTCTCTTATAGATGCTTATCATTAATTTAAATGTCTTACATCACTGTGCAACTCTGTACCATCCAACAGAGTTTTTGTTTCTACAGAATACAAACTCCGCCTTACACCTCCTATCACGCCTAAGCCAAACACATTATAATCCTATGGTAGCTGTTCAACACAGTCATTTTTTAAAGTGAGGAGTCCTTAAATGTAAATAATAAACTGCTTGCTCAAAAGTTGCAGTATTTTGAAATGATTAAGGTTCTTTTTTCTTTGGTTAACAAGAACTTCATTCCCATTATGGTTTATTCAATAAAATATTCATGTAGGGTAAATTTCCTCATATTTGCTTTCAGTTTTCCATAATAGTGTATTATGACTTTAAAGTGTGGATAGCAATATATGAATAAAATGAGATATCAGTGTGTTCTTTATGGGGTTTGAGAGAAATCAACAGTCTCACATAAAGAAAAATACACCCATTAGCCACTGAAGTAAACATATTCTCCTGGTAGAAGTCAACAGACTTTTTGTTTGCTGTCTTACTTGTTTGTGTTAAGTTCTGCTGTTCAGAGGGTAGGGAAGAGGTACAGAATTTATTGCCATTAAAAAATTCTGACACTTTAAAAGTCTGTTTGCTCTGTGAGAAACGAAAATTTTGGCCTATAAGGTGATTTTCACAAGAATTATTTTCTTACTAGTTTTAGTTTATCCGTAGACAGTCTCAAAGTGCTCTTGAACATCAGTTTCCTCAAGGGAAAGCTGCCCATTACAAGCTAAAAATATGGTTTCTGAGAGATTTCTGCTTGAAATAACACATTCTAAAATATTCTACATGGTTTCTTAAAATGTTTAGATACTTAAAAAAATAAATAAGAGTTTAGATGGATTTTTTCAAAATTTTTAATATTTGAATAATTTGTATATTTGAGTAAATGTAAGCTGTATATTTTTTCACAAAATGTACATTTTATATACGTTCTCTTGAACTTCTTGCTTGTTTTCTTGCTTTTCTTCATTTCTTTCATTTGTGCTTCTCTAATCTCCAAAGATAAGAGTAGAAACTAAGTATTGTCCTTCCATGCCCTTCGTTGTTTTTTTTTTTTACTTAGTTTTTGTTTATTGTCAAGTTGGTTTCTAGATAACACCCAGTGCTCATTCCAACAATTGCCGTCCTTCATGCCCATCATGCCCTTTGTTTTAAAGCAATTCTGAAGTAATCAGAGATATAATTCTGTAATCTTTATGAGTACCTTCCACAAAGCAGTAGTTTCATGATTAAGACATAGATACCAAGTCTTATATTTGTCCTGTCCCTTTTTCTCTACCTTCCAGTAATTTACAAGTAACCCAAGGTAGTTGTGCACTGGGCCCTTACCAAAGTTTGCCAGTATTGCCCAGTTGCTGTTACAATAATTCTGTCTAACAATCACACCCAGAATTAACAGTAAATCATTATTTTCATCCTTTCAGGGCTACTTGGAGTCAACCCTACTTCAGCCTGTGGGATTGTAGGTTAAATGAATAGATCTGCTCCATTTGTTTCATTCTGCGTCCGAGGCTGGAAGGGCAGAAGATACTTGGGGCATATTCTTCCAGGACATTTTCAGAACTCCCAGGAGGAAAAGCATAAACATATGATTCGCTAAAGACTTTGAGTTAGAACTGACTCACTGTCTCTTCTTTTCACATCCAATAGTCAGATCAAGTCACATGTCAAGTCCAAAATCAAGAAGTAGGGGAATATATTGGGGCGCCTGGGTGGCTTAGTCGGTTAGGCCTCCGACTTGCGCTAGGTCATGATCTCGCGGTCCGTGGGTTCGAGCCCCGCATCGGGCTCTGTGCTGACTGCCAGCTCAGAGCCTGGAGCCTGTTTCAGTCTGTGACTCCCTCTCTCTCTGACCCTCCCCTGCTCACGCTGTCTCTCTCTCTCTCTCCTAGAAATAAATAAAAAAATATTAAAAAAAAAATTAGGGGAATATACATTGCTCACCATGAAACTATGCCAAGAGTGAGGATACGTAATACTACTACAGAATAGATCTGAAAATAACAGTTTGAAATACTATACTACCTTTATAGAGTATTATAGCATTAATTAAGCATTTTTGATGGTATGCATATAACCTTCTGGGGAAACCCAACCTACAGCCTATAATCAACTTGTTGATTCCAGTTGGAAATGTATCCTGAATTAATTTTTTCACAGGTTTTATCTAACTCAGTGTTTTGGAGGTACTTCTATTTTATAATAATAATAATAATACCTCCGCTAACACTATGAAGCAGAAATTTAAAGACCCTTGAAAAAATAGAATCCTGAAACAAACTTGGAGTCACAGTTTTATTTACCAACTTGAGACTCTCCTTGCGCTTCAGCACACTTGGAAGTTGGATTTCCAAATAGCATCATGACTTTCCATACCCAGCTGTCTGCTGCTTGAAACTACCATAAGCTGACTATCATGGCTCACAGTATACCCTTGAAGAAGGCCATCTGGTTTATGTCTCTTGGCAAAATTTGTTTAAAAACAAGCAGCTGCATCACAAAGTAAGAAGGAGTCTCTGTCTAGCTGTGGTAAATAAGGAGGTTTGCAATGCACATAATAAAGTATTTTGTAATCTAAGCCAACATTTCTACAAGGAAAGCATACTTTTCTCACAAATAAAGGAAAAATCCACAGAATTCAACTGCAAGGAAGGGCATCTATAAAACTTATATTATATTGATATAAAATAGGTGTGATATTTATATGGCTTAATATTATGTGAAAATAAGCCTCTTCATGATTAGATACCCCTGTCTGTTAACAACTAGCTTTTGTATACTTATCTAGAATCCAGTGCTTGGAAATTATTCTTTAATTACATTAGAATTCAACTTTCCTAAAGACCTATACTTTGAACCCTACATTAGTTGTTATTTAATGATTTATTGAATATTCTTTCTTTCCTTCTACTATGTCTCTGAGTATCCCATTACACTTACTGTATCTCAAAAAGCATACAGGCTACTTTTTTTTTTTTTTTTTGAAGCATGAATTGATTTCCTAGTTTTTTTTTTTGTTTTTTTTTTTGTTTGTTTGTTTTTTTCCTGTGACTCTATCTATGGAGTCAGAGTAGTCACAGTTAAGGGTTGGTTTTGATGTCAATAAAAACTTCAAGATTAAGAATGTTGGTTTGGGTTGCTCCAAAAGCAAATCCTGAGACAGGGATTTGAGTTCAGGTTGTTTATTTAGGACGTGATTCAGGTAGTTGTAGAAGAGTGGTGTGCTGGTAAGCAAGGGGAGAGAAAGTAGCCTATGTTGAGTATTAACAAGGCAGCCACTACTGTGGGGAACTGGAAGTTATTTACCTGGAGAAAGGCTGGGAAAGCATAAAACAGGTGGATCTTGGTCACTTTAGGCAAAGAGCATGAGAACTGTGATGTTTATGTGCTAACTCTTCTCAATCATTTTTAAGGTCTGCTCACTGTGTCCTGCATTTGGGTGTAGTGTGTTCTCTTTTTCAAAGAGACTCAGACTAGCACATATACTTATCAGCTGCTATTGGACATTGGCCAGGTCACACTGGTGTGTCAAGAGAGTGGGTGAAGCTCCAATAGGATCTGCTACACTGCAGAGGGGGGAGCATTATTCCACTAAATAAGGCTCACTGCCCTTACTGTTCATTCTTCTGCTTATTTGTGCTACGTCTTTGATTTCTGCATTTCTCTGAATCGTACCTTATCCTAAGCTTTTGCATTCTGATGCCTGTGTCTGTATTTCTCATTCTTCCTCATTGACTTGTGGGGGAGAGGGAGAGACGCAAACCATGAGAAACTCTTGAATGCTGTGAACAAACTGAGGACTGATGGATGTGTGG
>JAESUZ010003959.1:0-23941 GCA_017311185.1 Proteles cristata cristata
TTCATTTAAATGTCTCAAAGGATTCTAACACTTAAAAATTCCCCACCCTAGGGGCACCTGGGTGGCTCAGTCCATTAAGCATCTGGCTTTGGCTCAGGTTATGATCTCGTGGTTTGTGGGTTCGAGCCCCGCGTCAGGCACTGTGCTGATAGCTAGCTCAGAGCCTGGAGCCTGTCTTTGGATTCTGTGTCTCCCTCTCTTTCTGTCTCTCTCCTACTCATGCTGTCTCTCTCTCTCAAAAATAAATAAACCATTAAAGAAATTTTAAAAAAATTTCCCACCCTATGCATGTAACCTTCTTCCCAACACTGAACCCACCTCTTCTAACATGTTTTATCTTAGTGAAAAGATATTTATGTCCAATAAATCACACACATCAAAAACCTAGTCTTTCAATCTGGTACATCTTTAAGATGTGTACTTTCTCATGGTGAGTTAATTCATCATCTCTGGAAGTGCACAAATAAAGTGTTGTCATAGATGGTTTCCCTATATCAAAATTGTCCCCTTTTAATCTATTCTTAAATACTTCAACCAGTGTGAACTTTTAAAAATGTGAATTTGGGGCTCCTGGGTGGCTCAGTCAGTTAAGCATCCAACTTCGCCTCAGGTCATGATCTCACAGTTTGTGGGTTCGAGCTCCACGTTGGCCTCTGTGCTGACAGCTAGCTCAGAGCCTGGAGCCTGTTTTACATTCTGTGTCTCCCTCTCTCTCTGACCCTCCCCTGATTGCGCTGTCTCTCTCTTTTTCTCTCTCTCTCTCAGAAATAAATAAAACATTAAATTTTCTTTTAAAAATAAAAATAATAAAAATAAAAAATAAAATGTGAATTTGAAAATGTACATCATACACAAACGCGCACACACACCTTAAGTCAGTGGTTTCCCATTGTTTTCAGAAAAAGACCAAAAATGTTAATATGGCTAATAAGGCTGTACATGTTCCAATCTCTACTACTTCCTGTGCATCATGTGGCACTATGATCCTCTTTTCTCCTCTATAGCCACATGTGGCTTCTTCCAGTTCCATCATCATATCCTGGTTACTCACTTCCCAGGATCTTTGAAAATACTTCCCGTTCATCCCAATGTCTCCGATTACTACTACTCATTCTTTAATTCTAAACACAATGAAAACTTTCTCAGGGACCCTTTTTTAATCCCTCTCTGGGTCGTATGCCTTGGCTATCTCTCTAGCAATGCATAAATACAAGTATCACCTCTATCCAGTACTATGTGAAATTTGGCCCACATTTTTATCCTTAATGCCTAACATAGTGTCTACTGTGATAATGGCACTACACATACCTATCATTAAATATTTGATGACTAAATTAATAAATAATCTGTATTTATGCTGGCTATAACTTATCTTCATGTGTTTCCTATGAGAGAACATGAGTGGTTGATTTTCTCTGCTCTACATGAACCACCTGGAATATAAAAATTTTTTACTTTCTCTCTTTAAATACTATGGATTTTACTCTCTTCTGCATTTTTTATTGCAGATATTTCAAAGGTCATTTTTTTCTTCCTGGAAGTACGACTGATTTTCTGCTTCCTTGAGTGTAGAATTATCAGTTTTTTCTTGAAATGTTTTACAAATTCACTAGGATAAGATGAGGTATTTTTCTTGGTAAGCACTTTGTCTTATAAGTCAAACCTCTCTTCAGTTGTATAATGATTTCTTAAATTATATCTTATATTGATTTTTTTTTCATTACCCTTTGGTTTTGAAATCCTTGGGAAGATAAATGTTCTCATTCTTTCCTCCCCATGTCTTATACTGTAGTTGGTGATTGTCTTCCTCTTTTTTGTTATTCTGTGTTCAGGGAAAATGTCCTAGGTTTGTCCTCCACAGGATGGATTCAGTTTCTGTAACACAATCACTATGCTTCATTGTTTTCAAGACTGAATTTCAATCTGCAGTGTTAAATCTTTGGAACGTTGCCTTATCTCACTCTACTCTCTATTCCTTTCTTCCTGACTTTGAAAGCAACTCAATTTTGATCATGATTTCTTGTGTCTTCATCATAGCTTTCAACACTCTTAGTGAGAATGTAATACATTATCAGTTTCTTGAAACTAATTTCTGTGGATGTGATACAGATTTTTCCCAAAGATTGGGTTTTTGTTTTGCTTTGTGATTGTTGTTGTTTTGTGATTTGTGACATCCATGAAATAGAAGATATAAAACTTCATCTGCTCTTAGGTCGATTTTAGGTCTAAATCAGTGAATTCTCCATTCTTATAATAACCATGAGATTACTTTTAGAATTATTTACTTAATTTGCAAAACTAAGAGAAAACTGATTAACCCATACGACATCTGGTGCACAACATTTTTATTGTTGCTATCTTGTAATTGTAACTTTGCTGTTTGTAATGTGAAAGTTTTCTGGTCTAAGGAAGGATATCGGTTTCACTGCCTGGTTGGCTATATGCGCATGAGGTAGAGATCTGTTTCTCGATATTCTTAGAAATTCTTTTTTTCATTCATTAGCAGAGATGGTAAATAACTACATTATCCAAACACCATTCTAATAGTTCTCTCAACTAAAAATGGGACTGATTGTAGAATGAGAGGCATAAATGGGGTAGATTGGGGAGGACCAATGATGCAATCCTCTCTTTTTGAGGGGGAAAGTGAATCAACTTAACAGATAGATGAATGAAAAATTTTATGGTTCCCTTTTCTCTCCATATCTCTGCTGTTTATACAACATTCTGCCTCATGAGCTTACTTATACTTTAGTAAATAAAAATATGTCTAAGCCTTATAGATTAAAGATTCTTAGTTTACAATGCTGTTGAAAGTCTAAAACTTTTGAGGCACCTGGGTGACTCACTTTTAATCTCCTGAGTCTCTCTGTGATCTCCTGATTAATGAGATCCAGTCCCACATCGGGCTTTGCCCTGATAGCACATGGTCTGCTGTGGATTCTCTCTCTCTCTCTCATTCTCTCTCTCTCTCTCTCTGCCTCTCCCCTGCTTGCTTTCTCTTTCCTTCTGTCTCTCTCAAATAAATAAACTTAAAAAAAGTTTGACACTTTTTAAAAGATTTAATGTTTATTCCAGTGGTTGGAGAACAAATTAGTGGTCATTACCTGCCATCATAACTTGAAAATCCCTCTTTAGTATCTGCAGTGTTCTAAAGGAGAAAATTAATTACAGATTCTAAACACTAACTGACAGAGACTCTTTTGATACAAAAATAAATGTCATGTATAAACCACCTATTAATATTTTGATTTTTTTCTTTTTGTATACTTTCAACTAAAATTTAAACTCCAATAATATTTTTATTATTTATTATTTTATTATATTTACAGTTCAAAATAACAATTCAAATGTTAACATGTACTATAGGTGACAAAATATATATTCATAAGCAATATCAGATCTTTTGTTTCATGTAATCAACTGTACACTGATAAGTTAACATTTGTGGGAAAATGAGTGTATTTGATCACCATGTATTGATGGCGAAATGATAACAACCCATTTTTGTGCTGGTTATTTTTTATTTGAACTTACTACATAGAAGGCGAAGCCTCCTAGAAATTAGAATGTGATTTTTACATATATTTAATGACTCTTCGACACTAAATGCCTTTGATTTTATTTTTCTCAGTAGGAGAAAATGTTATACTTCTATCACCGATGTTCTTATAGTACATATCCAAAAACCAAACTATTGCTATAATAATTAACTTAAATGTATGTATAAGTTTTGTGGGAATTACTTAATTATTCAAAATTCATAATTATTCACTGATAAAAAGTAGAAAAAAGTATTTCTTTCAAACTTACTTTGTTTTCTGAAGGGTTTTGATAGAATAGGTATATAAATAATATTTTGGCAATCATTCCAGTTTTTAAAAATAGATTTTTCATGGGTTAGATGTAGATGATAATAACTTTTTAATTTATACTTTATCTGATTAACAACAGAATGTGAGAGGACCTATAAAAACACGTAAGAAAAGTACCAAAATAGAAAGAAAAAAACTATGAATTATTGAATTTGTAAGAATGTAGTATAATAATGATGAGGGTAACAGTTCCTTTCATTTATTAAACATTAAGTTTTGGTAAAGTAAAATAAAAAAATAAAATCTAAGATGAATCAAACATAAAATATAAATTCAGAATATATGAATCTCATTACATAATAAAAGGGAACATCAAATAAGAGATTCTTCGACCTGTTTTAAAAAAAAGTATTTTATATTATTGGGGCAAACAGCAAGATGGCGGAGAAATAGGGAGCTCCGTGCATTTCGCTTGCACCTATCTCTTAAACAGAGAAGGCCTGAAGTCAGAGGACACTGAGCCACAGAAGCTTGGGAAGAGAAAGAGACAGAATACACTGGGAAGGAAACCTCATAAGTGCGTGAGTGCGAACTGGGGAAGATAAAAGCTGGACGGGACCCAGAGATAAGGAGGGAGGGGAGGCAACCCGGCCTGCATCCTGTTGCGGTGAGTGATGAGCCACAGAGAGCACTGGTGAGCTGCGGGGAGCCAAGAAGAAAGAAAAGAGAAGCTGAGATTACTCATAGAACTGTCCCTGGAGGAGAGAGAAACCTCGGCTTGGAAAGAGAATGATTTTTAGTTCTGGCTGGGGAGCTGACTTTGAACTAGGTGCCCCTGGTCCCAGAAGGCACCAGAAAAAACTGCTCTGCAGCATTCCCGGCATCATCCCCTATGCTGGTGGCCTGGTAGCATGGTGGTGGTGGTGCAAGGGCGGCACAGACTCTGCGGATCTGAAGATCCGCAGGGCGCATGGAGACCTTAGATCCCAGGTTGTATCCCTGCTTGACCCCAGCGAATCTGGGGCTGCGACATTTCCCCAACCCCCCACTCAAGCCCTGGCAGCAGGGAAGCAGTGACCTACAGGACTGTTTCTGGCAGTATAAACAAAGCCTGAAAAGGAGGCAGGACGTGGGGCATAGAACTCAGCCCACCTTGGCTACATACTCAGCACAGGGAAATCAGACCCAGAGGAGTCATTTGCAATGTTTCCTTGAGAAGGGAATGGGGCGATGCCATTCTTCTCCCCACAACCACCAAGGTAGGGCCTCAGGGAGCGTCGAGCAGGACACAGTGGAGGCTAGACCTGTTTACACCAAACCACGTCCATCCCCACCAGAGAGCTGTTTTGTTGTTGTGGTTGTTTTTGTTGCTGTTTTTACCTGAGCCTGGGTTTGCGTGTTTATTGGTTGTGTCTGCATTTGTGTACCTTTGTTCCCTCTGTGGTTCTCTGTTTTCTTTTTCCAGGGCTACCTCACGAAACAAGCGAAAATACACATGGTGGAGAGTCCCAAATACCGCTACGAGTAGGGAAACAAAATAACCAAACTCTCAACAAGAGAAACCAAGATACACCATTCAAAGAACACTTCTTAAACAGACAGGCCCTAAACAATCAAAGAGCCCTCTTTAATACAGCAGAACTCGCAGGGGCAGAGTCTATGACAAGCTTTTAAAATTAACAAGAGATAGAAAGTTAACCAAAGTGATGAAACAGAAGAACTCTCCTCCAAAAAAATTCCAGCAAGAAATGGTAGCTAAAGAACTGCTCAAAACAGATATAAACAACATAACTGAACAAGACATTAGAACAATAATCATAAAATTAATCGCTGGGCTTGAAAAAGGCATGGAAGACATCAGAGAAACTATTACTACAAACACTATGGAGTTCAAAAATAGTTATGAAGACTTTTAAAAATGCTATAAATGAGATACATAATATAATGGTGATGTCCAATGCACGGATTGAAGAGGCAGAAAAGAGAATAAATGATTTAGAAGACACCATTATAGAAAAAGAGGAAACTGAGCAAAAGAAAAACTGATCCAGGAACACGAAAGGAGAGTTTGAGAGCTCAGCAATACAATCAGACGGAACAATATCCATATCATAGGAATTCCAGAAGAGGAAGAGAGAGGGAAAGGTGCTGAAGGAATCCTGGAACAAATTATAGCAGAGCACTTCCCCAAACTGGGGAGGGAAGTAGACATTGAAATTCAAGAGGCACAGAGAACCCCCCTCAGACGTAACTTGAATCAATCCTCTGCATGACATATCATAGTGAAACTGGCAAAATATAAGGACAAAGAGAGAATTTTGAAAGCAGCTAGGGAGAAAAGGGCCCTAACATACAAAGGGAAACCTATCAGAGTGGTGACAGACCTATCTACTGGAACTTGGCAGGCCAGAAAGGAATGGCAGAGATCTTCAATGTGATGAACAGAAAAAATAGGCAGCCAAGAATCCTCTATCCAGCGAGCCTGTCATTCAGAATAGAAGGAGAGATAAAAGTCCAAATAAACAAAAATTGAAAGAATGTGTCACCACTAAGCCAGCCCTACAAGAAATCCTGAGGGGGACTCTCTGAGGAAAATGTTGCAAGGAACGCAAGATGCCAGAGACGCCACCACAAGCATGAATCCCACAAAAGAAACAATGACTCTAAACCCATATATTTCAATAATAACACTGAATGTAAATGGGCTGAATGCTCCAATCAAAAGATATAGGGTAGCAGAATGGATAAAAAAACAAAATCCATCTATTTGCTCTCTACAAGAAACACATTTTAGACTGGATAACACCTTCAGATTAAAAGTAAGCAGATGGAGAAATATATATCATGCTACTGGAAATGAAAAGAAAGCAGGAGTAGCTATACTTCTCCCAATGGGAGAAGAGAAATAATAAAAATCAGGGCAGAAATAAACAGTATAGAAAAAAAAAAAAACCGTTGAACGGATCAACGAAACCAAGAGTTGGTTCTTTAAAAAAAATAAACAAAATTGACAAACCTCTAGCCAGGCTTCTCAAAAAGAAAAGAGGAAGCACTCAAATAGACAAAATCATGAATGAAAATGGACTTGTTACAGCCACCCCGCAGAAATAAAAACAATTATCAGGGAATACTATTACACATTATATGCCAACAAATTGGACAACTTAGAAGAAATGGACAAATTCCTAAACACACACTCGCTACCAAAATTCACACGGGAAGAGATAGAAAATCTGAACAGACCCATAACTAGTGACAAAATCAAATAAGTTATCAAAAATCTCCCAACAGGTAAGACCCTGGGCCAGATGGCTTCCCTGCGGAATTCTGCCAGACATTTAAAACAGAGTTAATACCCATTCTTCTCAAACTATTCCAAAAAATAGAAATTGAAGGAGAACTTCCAGGCTCATTCTACAAAGCCAGCATCACTTGGATTCCCAAAACAGACAGACCTAGCAATAAAAGAGAACTACATGCCAATATCCTTGATGAATACAGATGCAAAAATCCTCAACAAGATTGAATCCAACAGCATATAAAAAGAATGATCCAGCAAGATCAAGTGGGATTCATTCCTGGGTTGCAGGGATGGTTCAGTATTCGCAAATCAATCAATGTGATACATCACGTCAACAAAAGAAAAGATAAAAACCATATGATACTGTCGATAGATGCAGAAAAAGCATTTGATAACATACAGCATCTCTTCTTAATAAAGACCCTCGAGAAGTCAGGATAGAAGGAACTTACTTAAACATCATAAAAGCCATCTATGAGAATCCCTCAGCTAACATCATCCTCAACGGGGAAAAGCTGAGAGCTTCCTCCCTGAGATCAGGAACACGATAGGGATGTCTACTCTCACCACTGTTGTTTAACATAGTGCTGGAAGTCCTAGCATCAGCCATCAGACAACAAAAGGAAATCAAAGGCATCAGAATGGGTAAAGAAGAAGTCAAACTTTCACTTTTCACAGACGACAGAATACTCTACATAGAAAACCCAACAGACTCCACCAGAAGCCTACTAGAGCTGATCCATGAATTCAGCAAAGTTTCAGGATACAAAATCAACGTACAGAAATTGGTTGCATTTTTATACACCAACAGAACAACAGAAGCAACAGAGCAAGAAATCGAGAAACGGATCCCATACACAATTACACTAAAAACCATAAAATACCTAGGAATAAACCTAACCAAAGATATAAGCAATCTGTATGATAAAAACTATAGAAAACTCATGAAGGAAATTGAAGAAGATACGAAGAAATGGAAAAACATTCCATGTTCATGGGTCGGAAGAATAAATAGTGTTAAAATGTCATTACTACCCAAAGCAATCTACACATTCAATGCAATCCCAATCAAAATTGCACCAGCATTCTTCTCAAAGCTAGAACAAACTATCCTAAAATTTGTATGGAATCACAAAAGACCCCGAATAGCCAAAGCAATATTGAAGAAGAAAACCAAAACGGGAGGTATCACCATCCCAGACTTTAGCCTCTACTACAAAGCTGTCATTATCAAGACAGTATGATATTGGCACAAAAACAGACACATAGACCAATGAAATAGAATAGAGAACTCAGATTTGGACCCAAAAGTATACAGTCAACTAATCTTTGACAAAGCAGGACAGAGTATCCAATAAAAATAAGACAGCCTCTTTAACAGATGGTGCTGGGAGAACTGGACAGAAACATGCAGAAGAAGGAAACTAGATCATTTTCTCACACCATACACAAAAATAAACTCAAAATGGATAAAGGACCTGAACGTGAGACAAGAATCCATCAAACTCTAGATGAGAAAGCTGGAAACCACCTCCTTGACCTCATCCACAGCAATTTCTTACTTGACACATCCCCACAGGCTAGGGAATCAAGAGCAAAAATGAACTATT
Source organism: Proteles cristata cristata (assembly GCA_017311185.1). Lineage (NCBI taxonomy): Eukaryota > Metazoa > Chordata > Mammalia > Carnivora > Hyaenidae > Proteles > Proteles cristata. Next base: position 8,727 of record JAESUZ010003959.1, read on the forward strand.
GGGACCTCATCAAGAGTAAAATCTTCTGCTTGGCAAAGGAAACAATCCATAAAACTAATAGGCAACCGACGGAATGAGAAAAGATAGTTGCAAATGACATATCAGATAAAGGGCTAGTATCCAAAATCTATAAAGAACTCACCAAACTCCACACCCAAAAAACAAACAATCCAGTGAAGAAATGACCAGACGATATGAACAGACACTTCTCCAAAGAGGACATCCAGATGGCCAACAGACACATGAAACGATGCTCAGCATCCCTTCTCATCAGGGAAATACAAATCAAAACCACACTGAGATACCACCTCACGCCGGTCAGAGTGACTAACATGAGCAAATTAGAGGACCCTAGATGCTGGTGAGGACGTGGAGAAACGGGCACCCTCCTACACTGTTGGTGGGAATGTAAACTGGTGCAGCCCCTCTGGAAAAGTGTGGAGGTTCCTCAAAAACTTCACAATAGAACTCCCCTATGACCCAGCAATAGCACTGCTAGGAATTTACCCAAGGGATACAGGAGTGCTGATGCATAGAGGCATATGTGCCCCAATGTTCATAGCAGCACTCTCAACAATAGCCAAAACATGGAAAGAGCCTAAGTATCCATTAACGGACGAATGGATCAAGAAGATGTGGTTTATCTATACAATGGAAGACTACATGGCCATGTGGAGCAACATGGATGGAACTAGAGGGTGTTGTGGTGAGAGAAATAAGTCAGGCAGAGAAGGACAGGTACCATATGTTTGCATATATAGGAGGATTAGGAGGAACTTGACAGAGGACCATGGGGGAGAAGAAGGGGAAAAATAGTGGGGAAGAGGGAGGGAGGCAAACCATGAGAGACTCTTGAATGCTGAGAACAAACTGAGGGCTGATGGAGGGGGGCGGGGTGAATGGGAATGGGGTTGATGGCATGGAGGAGGGCACGTGTGGGGATGAGCACTGGGTGTTATATGGAAACCACCTTGACAATAAACTATTTAAAAAATTATATTACCCTAATGTTAAATGGACTTAAATAAGTCCCACCCATTCACTATTTCATCTACTTCGTTCAATTTATTTAACATGTATGTGTTGAGCAGTTGCTGTGTACCAGGCACATTTATTAACTGATAGGTTACAGCAGGAGAGCAAAGTACAGGCAAAAATCTCTGACCTTATGAAGTTTATATTTTATTAAGGAAATCAGAGCATTAACAAATCAAAAAGTATATATGTTATATATATGTTATATGTTGATAATTGTTGAGTAGTTTACAGACAACAGGCTGGAGTAGGGGAGGTGTGAGTGTTAGTCAAGATAGCAGAGGACCTTATTCTCACCCACATGAAATGACAAAACACTTTCTCACCTCTAAATAATTTTGCCTGCAGACAAGGTCAGTTTTGTTTTGTTTTGTTTTGTTTTTACAAACAGCCTTGCATTAATTCACATGCCTTAGCTAATGGTTGATGAAGACCCCAGTATATGGTATACATGCTTTACACAAGAAATTTATAAGTACAAGTGTATTTAGTGTTCCACCTTGGCCAGAGGAAAAGTTCGGTATTGCTCCTATGGAGGGAAAATTCAGATATTGTGCAACACCATCATACGGTGGTCTGTGGCATTTGAGTCACCTACTAAAGATACATTGAAATAACTAAACAAATTGCTTCATTAGCTTCATTAGTATTCATGATATGACCTTTGGAAAATATCTACCAAAAACAATTTTAGTTTTGGCAGATTTACTATTATTCTGTCATTTCTGAAAGTAATTGGAAAATAGGATCGATCAAGGAAGCTTCAAAATGTAAGCTTACATGATTAAGTTATATGGGTCAAAATATTACTTTTAAAAAGTTAAAGATGAGTTATACAAATATAAAATAAACATTTTTATTAAAAATTTTTGGGGAAAAAATTCCTTTTTTTGAGAGGGACAGAGCATGAGCGGAGGAGGGGCAGAGAGAGAGAGGGAATCACAGAATCCAAAGCAGGCTCGAGGCTCCGAGCTGTCAGCACAGAGCCCAACATGGGACTTGAACCTACAGACATTGAGATCATGACCTGATCTGAAGTTGGACACTTAACTGACTGAGCCAACTGGGCACCCCTAAAATAAATATTTTATTCAACTCATTGATTAATGAGGAAAACCACTAACATGGTTAAAACTGGCTCTAAGAGCATTTCATGAAAAGGGGTTTAGATAGTCTAATAAGAAAAACATCTAAAATATTTTACAGTAGGGCTGCTAAGTTAAATACAAAACTCATTATTGTTCTATAGGGCAATCAAACCATAACCATCACAATTATCTTTTCTATCAGGGAGAAACTTACATGTTTGCAAGTAACTTCATAGTGTCTGGGTTCTGATCAAATAGTAAATAGCAAATGCAAACGCAGGTACATTTCCCTAGAAAATTATATAACTTTCTGATAACTCACTAGGGTGAGTTTATTAAATACTGTCAGAATAACGTTGAAAAGACATGCTACCCACCTTTTCTGCCTTTTTCCAGTTTTAATAATTTAACAATCTCCCTGTCTTAGTTCAGGACAGTATAACAAATAAACGGCTGGACAGCTTAAACATTTATTTCTCACAGTTCTGACAGGAAGACCTATAGCATGGTGTCAGTATGATTGGGTTCTCATCAGGACCCTTTCCTAGTTTGAAGATGGCCATCTTCTTGCTGTGTCTTCATGTGGCAGAAAGAGAGATTTTCTCTCTCATGTTTCTTCTTTTAAAGGCACTAATTCCATTCATGAATTCTCCACTTCCATTACCTAATTACCTTCCAAAGGTCTCATCTCAAAATACTATCACATTAGGTATTACGGTTTCAGCATAGTAATTTTAGGAGGAACAAACATTCAGTCCATAGCATTCCCTGTTTTGTCCATAAATAATCCCCAAATATTGATTAGGGGGAATAAAAGTTGGTCTGCTTACAGTTTAGGCTGTTTATTTTTACAGATGCAATAAGAGTAACTTAAATAACCCCTAAGCTTCCTTGATCATGTAATATTTAACAGATTCTGAAGCAAAACTATTACCTTTGTTTGTAAATTTTATGAAAGAATCTAGGATTGAACCACTTAAAGGACTCTGTAAAGTCTGGGCTAGGAAGCCAAGACCAAGAAAACCTCTCCCCTAGAGGAACATGGGCTCTGTTGGTTAAGCGTCCTCCAGACTCTTGGTTTCAGCTCAGGTCATGATCTCACAGTTCATGAGTTCAAACCCCGCATCAGCTCTGTGCTGACGCATTGGAGCCTGCTTGGGGTTTCTCTCCATCTCTCTCTGCCCTTCCACAACTTGCTCTGTCTCTTTCTCTAAAAAAAGCAAACTTTTTAAAAATTTCTTTTAAAAAAAGAAAATTTCTCCCCTAGATTTTGCTATTGTATCCATAGAATTAGTAAATTAGTCTTTCCTCAATGTCCCCCAAATAAGCTAGGTTTCCTGGCCTGCCAAGAAGTGACTTTATCATTTGTGAGACTGAAGCCCTGTAAGCCAGGTACCAGGCCAGTTTCCTCTGAAGGTTTTGTAGACAGAAGTGCCTTTGTTCTTTAATGGTGAGCTTGCTGAACCTGATTAAAAGTGGTTCATTCCCATACAGAACACTACAGTGTGGCTTTGGTTGCACAATCAACTTTTCCAATTTGAGATAAAATGGAGACAGATTTTTATTGAAATAATGAAAATAACTGCTGTCACAAAAATAAGAAAACTCTGAAAATATTTATTTCTGAATTGTGAGACTTCATTGAGAATTAGATTCCACTTTAAAATGTTTCATTTCTATTTATAAAAGGATAAAAGACTTCTAAATTGAGGGTAAATGATCTAGATGGAATAAAAAGTGATCCTTGTATTTTAATCAGTAAATAGAGCATTAAAATAACATCAACAATATTTTAAATAAATAACCACTATTAAAATTTTCTGATCAGTTTATTCAGTCTTTTGTAATTAATTCTTATTCTCCTGGAACTTGGATCAGCAATATGATTTCATGAAGTCATCTTCTTGTGAAATAGTCTTAGAAAGCCTAAGTTAGCCCTCTAGTACAGTTGGAAAGATTTCTGAGTGATATAAGCTTGACAATCTTTAGTCAAAAGTCTGTTCTTTCATATATCAGTAGTTAAGATATTTAGTAGAGTCTTTTTCTTGAGTCACAGAGACTGACCTTCTTTGTTGAATGCATGAGTTCTAACTTTTGAGTCTTCAAGTAAAAGTCAGAAGAAAGCAAAGTTCACCTATAGATAAGAATACATGGCTGTTGTTAATTTACTACAGTAATCAAAAGTATCAAAATGGAAGTGACCTATTAGGGTGTACAGTACAATACTATTTCATAAGATTCTAATCCATTGTTGCTTCAAGATAATACCTAAATATTATAAAAAATGAGTGCATTGATAAATACCCAGGTCTTTGCTGAGAAGTGTAAAATCTCTTAAAATATTATATTAAAATCATTTTATGTGCAAAATTAACTTAGGTAAGGATGAGATTATTTTTTAATTTTTCTTTTTTTTCATGTCTTAAAATAGTATTGATATTTGGGTATATTTGGATGAGACCAAATATACCTAAATTTTTATAGTATTGCTAATAAGGAGAAAGAAAAAATCTTTATGATTTTCTAGGGCTTGCTAGGAAGTTTCAAAGATACTTTCAGGTGTAAATATATAATATTTTTTTTAATTAAAAGTCTGACCTTGGGAAGACAAAATCAAAACAATTATCAAAGATGATTTAGGTACTTGATTAAGATAGAATGATAGGCACCTGAAAAACAGTATTTGCTTATCTATATAATCCATGTGTTAAATTAATGTTTTAAAATAAACTAGAAAAAGGTAACAATGGTTGTGAGAATTTTAGCTCTTTAAAAATGAGGACTCTTTGTTGTTTTAGTTTTTAATAATCTGTAACAGAGGTTAGCCAAACCATGGCCCATAAGCCTAATCATGAGTTCATGGATACAGTTCATAACCTAAGAATAGTTCTTATATTTTCAAATGTTTGAAAAAATTTAAAATAGGGATAACATTTTGTGGGGTATGAAAATTCAGTGCCCATAAATATTAAACACACCCACACTTAATTATTTACACAATTGGCAAGGAAAATTTTTTCTTTACCTTTCAAGGTTCTTTTGACTGGTGTAAGAATTAAGTTGACATATGAGATATTAGCAAAAGGAAATCTAATTTAATTCTGTACATATGATAGCTCTAGAAGAATATGAAGCTTAGGCACAATCAAGCAATTGAGACTTAATGCACTATATGGAGCTAGGGAGAATGGAGTAGGTGCCTGGGATTCAAAGGGAAGGAAGAGAATTCAAAGGAAAATAAAAAAGAGTAAATATTTGGTAAACAAATGATTGATGGACAGTACGGAAACAGTGAGACACAGAAAAGAATTTTATCAAACATGCGAGCTATGTTTCTCCGTATCTACCACACCTAATTCATTTACACGGTCATTATCTATGGTGATAGCTGTCTCCTGGAGCAAGTCCTCTATAAATTCTTTTTGTCATTTAGGGGAAATACAAAAAAGAAAAACCTCTTGAGTCTCCTGTTTCTTAAAAATAATCAGCCTAAAATAATCCACATGCCAGAGAGACACATTTTGGAGTGGCAAATTTTCCTCCCTTCTACATATAGTCTATGGCTGATTTTCCACTACAGTGATAGTCTATGACTGATTTTCCACTACAGTGACAGAGTAGTTGTGATGGATCTTAAAATCCTTATAGCTCTCAAAGCCTAAAATATTTAACATATGGTCCTTTACAGAAAAAAAAAATTACTGACTACTGTTCTAGAACTCGATAAAGTCAACACAAGGCACTAAAAATTGAGTGAGATACTGAATTTCTGCTATCTGAGCAGATTGTACAAAGAGTAAGCTTTTTACTCCTTCTTGTCAAAGCTTTAAGATCAGTTGTCATTTTAACAAAAAGAAAACCAACTAAAACATTCACAGCTCTTCTTTATGAATTATCCTGTGAGTAAGCTCATCAGCATTAAGCAATATTTGTCAAAATGTTAATAATATATTTCAACTCTTCTTTTCAGTCCATTATTTGTATATATATAAGCCAACACTAAATTTCCTTAGTGTAAAAATTCCACAACTTTCAGTATATATCCAGGTTTTGTCTTTTATTATCATCATTCGCATTTTGACACAGACACCTTATTTTACAAATTTCATTCTTTCTTTCTTTCCTTCTTTTTTTATAAAACACATCCCATTACCTTGCACACACAACTGTGTTTTTCTGCTATTATTAATTTAACAGTGTTTCAGTTACTCATAGTAACTATGTTCTATAACCAACTTTTTTTTTATCACAAAGAAAATATATCTCACACAAAACATTTAACAGATGAACAAACTCATGAGTCCATGTAAGATCTTAGAAAATTATGTACAGATGTCCATACTACTTTGTACATAATATAAGAACTTTTTCAGAATTACAAATATATAGTAGTTTAAAAATTTTCACAATCCTAATCAGTGTATATAAATGAATTTGCTGTATGATCAATAAGCCAATATAAGAGGTTTATGAATTTCAGAATTATTAGTTTCTTCATGAAAAAACAGACTTAAATATAATTTAAGAAATAAAATATGCTGATTGTATTTTATTTAATACTTACAAAAATCTGAGAAGTCATAAAACTGTTCTGAAACCAGTCTAATTTGTACAAAGATTCGCTTTGAATATGTGAGGTTAGCTTCTTACATAAACATCCTCACAGTTTCTATATGAAATTTTGTCTCTTAAAAGGCTAGCATATTTCAGGTTTCAGCTTCTTTATTTTTTAATCATTTATTTTTTTAATGTAGTTTATTGTCAAGTTGGTTTCCATATAACATCCAGTGCTTATCCCAACAAGTGCCCTCCTCCATGCCCATCACCCATTTTCCCCTCTTCCCCACCCCCCTCAACCCTTAGTTTGTTCTCAGTATTTAAGAGTCTCTTATGGTTTGCCTCCCTCCCTCTCCATAACTATTTTTCCCCTTTCCCTCCTCAGTGGTCTTCTGTTAAGTTTCTCCTGATCCACATATGAGTGTAAACATCACCTTCTTTATTTTCTCTGTACCTTTAGAAATGCTAGATATAGAGAAGCATTTATAAATTTCTAAAACTCATTTAAATAAAGCTCCATTAATTTTGGAGTCTGTATAATGTAATTCATTAATACCCTCTGGAGATAGGAAAACAGTTCAGATTACAAGAGGCTTTTCTCAACTAGACACCACAGCAGTAAGAGAGCTTACAGCTTCATTTTTTAACCTCACCCATAAGTCAAAAATAAATGTATAAACATACAAACATAACTTCTCAGATATCAAAAGACTATTTTTGGTCCTATGCTAAGTTGCAAAAGGGTGACTTTTGTGATAGTGAAACTAAGAAAGGAATTGTCAAACCTATGAGAACTTCCATGGAGCTGGATAAGCAAATGGTAAAGATGTACCCACTACTGGGTCCTGCAATGCTGGGGACTGAGGAGCTAGAACACTGGCTGCATTCCAAGAAGTATGAGAGATAGCATTCTTTGGGAAACACCCTTACATTGGACTAAGGAAGAGCAAAATATATCACCCCCAAATATGCCTCTTTGCCGTACTGGTTATTTTAAGCTATTTATTTTTAAAAAATGTTTTTAAATGTTTATTTTTGAGAGAGAGAGACAGAGGTGGAGAGAGAGAGAGAGAGAGAGAGAGAGAGAGAGAATCCAAGTAGGCTCCAGGCTGAGTCATCAGCACAGACATGAATTGTGAGATCGTGACCTTAGCCAAAATCAAGAGTCGAATATTTAACTGACTGAGCCACCCAGGCGCCCCAGCAAGCCCCCATCTTAAATCTCATCTGCATCTAATTTAAATATTTTTAAAATGCTATATTGGGGCACCTGGGTGGCTCAGTTGGTTAAGTGTCCAACTTTGGCTCAGGTCATGATCTCACGGTTCGTGGGTTCGAGACCCACATTGGGCTCTGTGCTGACAACTAGCTCAGAACCTGGAGTCTGTTTCAGATTCTTTGTCTCCCTCTCTCTCTGACCCTCCCCTGCTCATGCTTGCTCGCTCTCTCCCTCTCTCTCTCGCTCTCTCTCTCTCTGAAATAAATAAAACATTTTAAAACTTTTAAAAAAATAAAAATAAATAAAAGTGCTATACTAACCTAAAGGTTAAAAAGTGGAGATGGACATAACATTAATAATGTCCTATTTTACAAATTTGGGGGGGGGAAGTGTTACAGGTGTTTATTATTATGTTTTATAATAACGTATATGTTACATATATTCTTTTCTGTGGTATACTATTTATCTATGGTGCACATTACCTCAAACCTTAGCTGGGCAGAAATTCAAGAACAGCTTAGCAGGATGGATCTGGCTTAGGGTCTCTCATGATGTTCAGGCACATGTCAGCCAGGGCTGCCAACATCTTAAGAATTCTGGAGCTAGAGAATCTGTTTCTATGGTACCTCCTCATATGTCTAGTGCTGGCTTTTGGAAGAAGGACTCAGCTCTTCCCTACTTTGCCTATCCATGGGCTGCTTTAGTTATTTTTACCATCTGTCAAATTGCTTCTCACAGAAGAAGTGATCCAAGAGAAAGCAAGGTGGAAACTGCACTGCCTTTTATGACCTCACTTTGGAAGTCACACATCATCAGACACCTATTCAATATGGGAGGAAACTATAAAGGGACATACCTATCCAAATTGCGAAGTGCTGGGGGCCATCTTGTAGGATGGTTATTATCGTATGTGTCACATATTAAATTTTATTTATTTTTAAATGTTTATTCATTTTTGAGTGAGAGAGAGAGACAGAATGTGAGTGGAAGAGGGGCAGAGAGAGAGGGAGATACAGAATCTGAAGCAGCCTCCAGGCTCCAAGCTGTCAGCACAGAGCCTGATGTAAGGCTTGAACTAATGAACCATGAGATCATGACTTGAGACCAAGTCAGACACTTACCAGATTGAGCCACCCAGGTGCCCCCATATATTACATTTTAAAAATAAAGAAAGAAAAATATCTTCCAGAACAACATATGGAAAACCAATTAATCTCCCTAACTATGCTCTGAATACCCTAAAAGAATGTGAGGTATATAATTATTTATAAAGCCATAACCTCACCCATAAGAAAAATGCCACAGAACTTATATGCAATATTTATTCACTGACTTTCATAAAATAGTTACCTAGAATTGTTGGGTACTTTGATAAAATAGGAAAAGCCCGGTAGCTTTACATGGCCATATGTTGGCATAACATGACAGACCATTTTAATTTCCAGTATTATATTTAAAGTTTGAACAAATTTTTTTCTGCCCAAAAATAATTTTTGAGGAGTATATTGGCCATTCCATCTATAATCTACATCTGTATGTTACAGTACATATGAAAAAATGATAGTATTACATTAAACAAATTATCTTTATATGTAGACTAATAAATTTAACTTTCTAAGGGAATATTGTCATTAAAATATGCTTAATTGTATGTCAAGAGTACATGTTTAACTTCTTTCCATATTTATTTCAAAAACAGTAAAATTAATATTATTTCTCCTTTAAAATATTGATACAAATATTAAGAGTTAGCAAAGTTAATGGAATTTTGCATATCCATATATATCCTGTTGATCAGATAAGCTATACTGAAACTATCAAGTTCAGTATTGCACTTAGAGCCTACATGTTGTTTTCTCCTGTCTTATAACAGAACTTTTCTATGCTTTTATAGGAAAATTTTTATCTTTTACTTGGAAAATTACAACACTAGTACACAAGCCAAGTTTTAACACATTTAACATTTGCTTATTGATAGCAAAGTCATAAAATCAAATAGGTAACCAAATAATTTATTGAAATAAAATTTGATATGAGGTTTGCCCTTGTTATGTAGTAGTGCTAGCAGCTTCCCTCTAATGTTCTTGGAACCAGCAGCCCAGCAGCCCTACCTAGTGCTAAGCTGCTGCGAAGTCCCTGCCTGAGAGCTTGTAAGAGCCTGAAACCATCATCATCCTTCCAACTCTCACCAGGAGGGGGGCGGGGGGGGATGGTTGAATCAGATTGCCCAGGAAAACTTCTCACTGGTGACCTTAATACAGAAACAAATGAGAAATCCCTTGAATCATTGTTTGACAAATATGGACAGATAGTGGAAGCTCTAGTGATGAAAGATGATAAAACCAACAAATCAAGAGGATTTGCTTTTGTCACGTTTGAAAGCACAGCAGATGTTAAGGATACAGCCAGAGACATGAATGGAAAGTCTTTATATGGAAAAGCCATCAAGGCAGAAGAAGCAACTAAACCGTCATTTGAAAGTGGTAGATATGGACCACCTCCACCTCCAAGAAGCAGAGGCCCTCCAGGAGGTTTTAGAGGTAGAAGAATAGGAAGTGGAGGAACCAGGGGACCTCCCTCACATGGAAGGCACATGGACAATGGTGGCTATTCCATGAATTTTAACCTAACTTCTTCAAGAGGATCACTTCCAATGAAAAGAACACTACCACCACAAAGTCACTGTTCTACTCCTAAAGATCTTCCCCTTTCAGACCAATTCGCAGCAGCAGTGCAGTAGAGGGAAGAAAGAGTTCCTTTGCAATGTGGAAGAGACCGTTATGGAGGCCTACCTTGAAGTAAACCCCTGGCCTTTTGTAGAGGTGTTTATTTGTCCCCAAAGGATGATGGATATTCTACTAAAGGCAGCTATTCAACCAGAGATTACCCAAACTCTTTTGATACAAGAGATTATGCATCACCACCAAGAGATTTTACCTACTGTGATTATGGTCATTCCAGTTCATATGATGACTACCCATCAACAGACTATAGTGATAGAGATAACTATGGTCCTGATCCTAACTATTCAGATCACCTAAGTGGAGCTTCTTACAGAGATTCATATGAGAGTTATGGTAACTCACATAATGCTCCACCTAGATGAGGGCCCTTGCCATCTTATGGTAGAAGCAGTCACTATGATTACAGCAGCTCACATAATGGATATGATAGAAGTCAAGACAGGCAGCTGAAGTGATCTCTAGTCAAATGGCTGTGATCCACTTGGCAGACAAGAAAGAGAGCTTCCCCCTTCTGTGGAAAGGGGGTACCCCATTCCACATGATTTCTATAGCACTTTGAGCTGCAGAGCACCTAGTGGTGGTGACTATGGAGGAAACCAGTATGATAGAGGGGGAAGAATGAGCAGATAGTAAAAAGAAACAAAACTTTGGACCAAAACCCCATTCAACAAAACAAAAAAGTGGAACCTTTTCTTTTTCTTTTTTTTTTTTTTTTTGGAGAATTTTTTTAATGTTTTTTTATTTATTTCTAGGAGAGATAGAGAGAGACAGCGTGAGCAGGGGAGGGTCAGAGAGAGAGGGAGTCACAGACTGAAACAGGCTCCAGGCTCTGAGCTGGCAGTCAGCACAGAGCCCGACGCGGGGCTCGAACCCACAACCGTGAGATCATGACCTAAGCGAAAGTCGGACGCTTAACCGACTAAGCCACCCAGGCGCACCAAAGTGGAACCTTTTCTGCCGTAACCACCCAAGGACTACTAAAACTAAAAATTATGTTACCTTTTTAAAATTTCCTTTTAAGTTCCCCTACCATAATTTTTATGTTCTTGTGAGAGGAAAAAAAAAAAAAAGCAAAACCTATTTAATCCTACTTGACTTTATGGCATTACTTTCAACAAGCAAATATTAAATGTGTTAAGACTAGACCTGTGTACTAGTGTTGTAATTTTCCAAGTAAAAGTGTCCCAAAAGACCACATGCTATTTCTATTTTTTCCCAGTAAATGAGGCAAGCAATTCTAAGACCTTCCATAAATATCTAACCATCTAAAATGTAAAGGTGAATCCTTCTGCCTATATAAATAAGCTAGCTATTAAAGGGTGATGGGGTATGCTACTCTTAGGATTTCAGGGTGTTTTTAACTAAAATATCAGTGTTTTCAGTATGAAAAACCCAAAATCAGATACTTATGTAAGGGAAGTGGTACTTGTCCAAAAAAGCAAATAGATAATGCTGGCCATATTTTGCCTTTCTTGTATTTCCTTGGAATCTACAAGAACCTCCCCTTTCCCATCCCCCAAACAGACCATTTAACTAGGTGTTAAGCAACTATAGAAAACTAAGTAAAAAATTTGGTCAGAACAAAACAAAAAAAATTAATATGATTTCAGTCTTCTTAAATATATCAAGACTTGTTTTGTGACCTATCATGTGATCTATCCTTGAAAATATACCACGTGCACATAAGATGAATGTGTATTCTGCTGCTGTGGTGTGGAGTGTTCTATATTATACCTGTTAGTTTTATTTAGTTTAAAGTATAGTTCCAGTCCAATATCTCCTTATTGATTTTCTGTCTGGAAGATCTATTCATTGCTGAAAGTAGGGTATTAAAGTCCCCTACTAGTATTACATTGTTATCTATTTCTTTCTTCAGATCTGTTAGTATTTGCATAATATATTTTGGTGCTTTAGTGTTGGGTGCATATAAATTTACAATTATTATATCTTCTTGATTAATTGATCTCTTTATCATTATATAATGATCTTCTTTGTTTCTTTTTACTGTTTTTGACTTAGTCTATTAGTCTGATGTAAGTATAGTTTCCTCTGTTCTCTTTGGTTTGTATTTTCTTGTAATATCTTTTTCCATCCATTTATTTAATTTTTTTAAATGTTTTATTTATTTCAGAGAGATTGAGAGAGAGAGAAAGAGAGAGACAGCGTGAGCAGGGGAGGGTCAGAGACAGAGAGACACAAAGAATCCACAGCAGGCTCCAGGCTCTGAGCTAGCTGTCAGCACAGAGCCCAACCCGGGGCTTGAACCCACAAACCATGAGATCGTGACCTGAAGCTGAAGTCGGATGCTTAACCGACTGAGCCACCCAGGTGCCCTTCCATCCCCTTAATTTAAACCTATGTGGGTTTGAAAGTGTTTAAAGCTGTAGTGAGTTTCTGGTAGATAGTATATAGTTGGGTCTTGTTTTTTATCCATCCAGCTATCTTTTGATTGTAGAATTCATTCCATTTATTTTTAAAGTAATTATTGATACATAAGAACCTACTAATGCCATCTTACTGTTTTCTGGTTGTTTACTAATTCCCTTGTTCCCTTTTTCCTCTTTTGCTGCCTTCCTTTGTGAATTCATGATTTTCTGTGTTGATACTCTTTGATTCTCTTACTTTATCTTTTGTGAATCTACTATAGATTTTTGCTTTGTGGTTACCCTGAGGATTACATAAAACATTTTAAAGATATAACTCTCTCTTTTATACTGATAACAACTAAACTTCAATTGCCTATAAAAGCTCTATACTTAACTCATGTATTTTTGTTATTTTATTGAAATATATTTGACATATAACAACTGTGTAATTTAGGTGTAAAATGTATTGATTTGATGCATTTATATATTGCAATATGATTGCCATTGTAGCATTAGTTAGCGCCTTATCATTGTATATAATTATAATTTCTATTTTGTGCTAGGAGTAATCCAGGTTTAATTAATAATTAAGATCTACTCTCTTATCAAGATATGATGTTTCTTCACATCTGGCTATTGGGAATAATAACTACAGTAAATGGGGGAGGGAGGAGGTACATATATCTCTTTGATATTGTATTTTCATTTATTTGGGTATGTTCTAAGATGTGGAATTGCTGAATCATTTAATTTACCTATTTTTTCTTTTTTTCTTTTTCTTTTTCATTTTAATATAATTTAATGTCTAGTTAGCTACCATGCAGTGTATACAGTGTGCTCTTGGTTTTGAGAGTAGATTTCAGTGATTCATTACTTATATGAAATACCCAGTGTTCATCCCAATGAGTGCCCTCCTCAATGCCCATCACCTATTTTCCCTCACCCTCACCTCCGTCCACCATCAGTTTGTTCTCTGTTTTTAAGTCTCTTATGGTTTGCCTTCCTCTCTGTAAATATTTTTTTCTTTCTTTTCCTCCATAGTCTTCTGTTAAGTTTCTCAACTTCGACATATGAGTGAAAAGATATGATAGCTGTCTTTCTCTGACTGACTTATTTCATTTACCATAATACCCTCCAGTTTCATCCATATTGTTGCAAATGGCAGGATTCCATTCTTTTTCATCGCCAAGTAGTATTCCATTGTATATATAAACCACATCTTTATTTCTTCATCAGTTGATGGACATTTAGACTCTTTCCATAATTTGGCTATTGTTGATGGCATTGCTATAAGCATTGGGGTACATGTGCTCCTATGAATCAGCACTCCTGTATCCTTTGGATAAATTCCTAGCAGTCCTATTGCTGAGTCATAGGGTAATTTTATCTTTAATTTTTTGAGGAACCTCCACACTTTTTCAGAGTAGCTGTACCAATTTTCATTCCCACCAACAATGCAAGAGAGTTCCCCTTTCTCTACATCCTCACCAACATCTGTTGTTTCCTGAGTTGTTAATTTCACCGACTCTGACTGGTGTGAGATGGTATCTCAGTGTGGGTTTGATTTGTATTTCCTTGATGATGAGAGATGTTAAGTACTTTTTCATGTGTCTCTTGGCCATTTGGATGTCTTCCTTGGAAAATTGTCTATTCATGTCTTCTGCCCATTTCTTCACTGGATTATTTGTTTTTCAAGTTTTGAGTTTGGTAAGTTCTTTATAGATTTTGGATACTAGCCCTTTATCCAAAATGTCATTTGCAAATATTGTCTCCCATTCCTTTGGTTGCCTTTTGGCTTTGTTGCTTGTTCCCTTTGCTGTGCAGAAGCTTTTAATCTTGATGATGTTCCAATAGTTCATTTTTCATTTCTTTCCCTTGTCTTCACTGATGTGTCATGTAAGAAGTTGCTGCAGCCAAGGTCAAAGAGGTTGTTGACGGTTTTCTCTCCTAGGATTTTGATAGTTTCCTATCTCACATTTAGGTCTTTTATCCATTTTGAGTTTATTTTTGTGTATGGTATAAGAAAGTGGTCCAGGTTCACTCTTCTCCATGTTGCTGTCCAGTTCTCCCAGCGCCATTTGCTAAAGAGACTTGTCTTTTTTCCACTGGATATTCTTTCCTGCTTTGTTGAAGATTAGTTGGCCATACATTTGTGGGTCCAATTCTGGGTTCTCTATTCTATTCCATAGGTCTATGTGTCTGTTTT
>JAESUZ010003960.1:0-45275 GCA_017311185.1 Proteles cristata cristata
GGACCCAAATGTGTGCAGGAGGCGCGGGTGCTCACAGGTGCAGGTGTGGGGGCATCTAAAGGAAACCCGCTCTGTGTCCTTTACAAGTGAGAACATATTTCATGGCAGAGAAGTCAAGGAGAGAATACTGGGGGAGATATTGCACTTTACCGAACTTTCAAAGGAGAATGTTTTCACTTTTGAAGTGAAAACCTGAGCTTCCCTCCATGAACAGAACTTTTATATCCGGGTCTGACGTGGCTCGGGTCCACCTTGACTGAGGCATTTCACGGTGATTTCGGCAGGGTCTTCACAGTCTGGGTGAGCTGCCTCTGGACCTGGTGGGGACTGGGCAATGGAACCCTGCCCAGAGGGTCACGAGGACAAATGTCCTGCACACCTGAGGAGACCAGAGCACGGGGAGGGACTCTCACGGAGCTGAGGGGACAAGTGTCCTGAGTTCCAAGAAGAAAGGAGGGAAGAAGCACGAAAAACAAGGACCAGCCCAGACGTGTTTTAGGACATATTGTTTCATACACGCTCTTGAAGCCCCTGAGCACGTCCTCAGGAAGCAACGTCTTTTTTCTACTTTTCCAAATAAAATGGCAAGATACGGAAAGCCTGCAGTGTGTGATGATGCGACATACGTGTCACATGACAGATTCCCGCCGTGGAGCGAAAGCACCATCACCTCACACAACCAGCTTGGGCTTGTGTGTGTGTATGTGAGTGAGACAGAGAGAGAGAAAGAGAGGAGAGAGAACACTGACGCTCTACTCTGAGCACATTTCAATTATACCGCATGGTGTTATCAACTCCAGTCACCACCTTAGACATCAGACCCTCAGACCTCACTCAACTCACACCTGAAAATGCACACTCTGGGAAACGACCTCGCCCTGTCCAGCACACACCCCCCCACACCCCCCGGCGCCGGCCAGTCTTCTGCTGTTCGTCCGAGTGCCACTTTTTGTTTCAGGTTCCACATCGCTGTGTTTGTCTTTCTCTGTCTGGCTCATTTCACTTAGCATAGTGCCCTCCGGGTTCATGCACGCTGTTGCAAATGCCAGAATCTCCTCCTTTCTTAAGGACGAATGACACTCTGTCGTGTGTGCATGCCGTATTTTCTTTATCTTCGGTCAACACACACTTGGGTTGTATCTGTATCTCAGCTACTGTGAATAATATTGCAGCGAACGTGAGGGCGCAGGTATCTCTTTGAGATGGCAACTGCATTTCCTCCGGGTATATTCCCAGAAGTGGGAATGGCGGTTCTATTTTCAATTACTTGAGGAACCTCCATACCGTCTCCCATCGTGGCTGCACCAGCTGACCCCCCCACCCCTACCAACAGTCCTTTTTCTCCACATGCTCACCAGCATTTGTTACCTCTTGTTTTTCTTTTTTAAATTTTTTTTATTTTTGAGCGAGAGAGAGAGAGAGACAGGGTGTGAGCAGGGGAGGGGCAGAGAGAGAGGGAGACACAGAATCTGAAGCAGCTCCAGGCACCGAGCTATCAGCACAGAGCCCGATGTGGGGCTAGAACCCATGAATTGCAAAATCACGACCTGAGCTGAAGTTGGCCGCTTAACCGACTGAACCACCCAGGCGCCCCATCTCTCATTGTTTTTGACAGTGGCCACCCTAGCGCGGGTAAGGGGAACTCACTAAGGTTGCGACTGACTGGTGATTAGTGATGTTGAGCATGTTTATCTGTTGGCCATTTGTATCTTCTTTGGGAAAATGTCTACTTTGGTTCTTTGCCTATTTTCAATCGGCTTTATTTTGGGGTGACTTTTTGGCTATTGAGTGGTAGGAGTTCTTTGTATATGTTAGATATTAACTCCTTATCAGACATGTGGTTGGCAGATATTTTCTCCATTCGTAGTTTGTCTTTTCGTTTTGCCAATGGTTTCCTTCACTGTGCAGCAGCGTGTTCATGTGATACGGTCCCACTTGCTAACCATGGCTTTTGCTGCCTTTGCTTTCTGGTGCCACATCCAACATATCCTCACCGAGACTGATACCAAGGAGCTTATCCCTATGTTTTCTTCTAGGAGTTTTATGGTTTCGGGTCTTATGGTTAATCATGTTGAGCTGACTTTTGTGCCTGGAGTAAGATACAGGTCCAGTTTCATCCTTTTTCAAGTGGCTGTCCAGTTTTCCCAGTACCGTTTATTGAGAACACTCTTCTTTCCCCATGGAGATTCCTAGCTCCTTAGTGGAAAATTAGTTGATGATACATGTGTGCCTTTATTTCTAGGCTCTCTATTCTGTTCCAATGATCTATGTGTCTGTTTTTATGCCACTGCCACATTACTATGATTTCTGTGGCTTTAGAATATAGTTTGAAATCAGGAAGTGTGATGACTTCAGCTTTGTTCTCTCTCAGGACTTCTTTCGTTCCTTGGGGCCTTTTGAAGTTCTACACAAATTTTAAGATTGTTTGCTCTACTTCTGTGAAAAAATGTCATCGGATTTTGATAGGCATCACAATGAACCTGTAGATGACTTTGGATACTATGGACTTTTAACCATATGAATTCTTCTAACCCATGAGCACAGAATATCTCTCCATTTATTTATGTCTTCTTCAATTTCTTTCATCAATGTCTTAGTACTTTTCAGTTCATTGATCTTTCACTTCCTTGGTTAAATTTATTCTTAAGAATTTTATTCTTTTTGATGCAATTGTAAATGGGATTGTTTTCTCAATTTCTTTTTCTGATAGTTGATTATTAGTGTATAAAAATGCAACTAATTTTTGTATATTGATTTTGTATCGTGCAACTGTGCTGAAATCATGATTAGTTCAGTTTTTAGTTCAGTGCTATGGGTTCTCTCTATTTAGTATCATGTCATCTGCAAATAGAGTCAGTTTTACTTCTTCCTTCTGATTGAGATGACTTTTATTTCTTTTTCTTGAATGATTGCAGTACTGTCTTAAATGAAAGTGGTTGGAGTGGGCATTCTTGTCTTACTTCATTATGTTTGTGATAAAGCTTTCGGTGTGTCACCACTGAGTATATTGTTAGCCATGAGTTCGTCATATATGGACTTTATTATGTTGAGGGATGTTCCCTGTATTCACACTTCATCGAGAGTTTTTATATGAAAGGTTGTTGGATTTTGCCAAATGTTTTTTGTGCATCTGTTGAGATGGTGATATGATTTTTTTCCTTCTTTCATTAATGTGGTGGATCACATTAATCCATTTGCAGATGTGGAGCTATCTTTGCATTCCTGGAATAAATCCCACTTGATCCTTGTGTGTGATCCCTGTAACGTATTATTGAATTCAGGTTGCTAATATTTTGTGGAAGATTTTTGCATCGATGTTCATCAGAGAATTGGCCAGTCATTTTCTTTTCTTGTAATGACTTTGTCTGGCTTTGGTATCAGAGTAAGAATGTTGGTCTTACAATATAAGTTTGGAAGTGCTTCCATATCTTTTATTTTTTGGAAGAATTTGAGAGGATTGATATTAATATTTCTTTAAATATTTGGTAGAATTCACTAGTGAATTCACTAGTGTCTCTGGACTTTTGTTCACTGGGAGAGTTTGATTACTGATTCCATCTCCTTACTAGTAATTGGCCTATTCAGGTCCTCTGTTTCTTCATAATTCAGTCTTGGTATGTCACGTGTTTGTAGGAATCCTAGGTTGTCAATTTTGTGTGTGTGTAATTGTTCATGGCAGTCCTTACGGTCCTTTGTTTTTCTGTGGTATCAGTTTTAACGTCTCCTCTTTCTCATTTTATTTCTTTGAGTCATCTCTATATTTCGGAGCCTAGTTAAAGGTCATCTATCTTGTTTATTGTTTCAAAAAATCTAATTAGTTTCATTGATCTTTTCTATTGTGTTTTTAGCCTCTAATTTATTTCTGCTCTGATTTTTATTTCCTTCCTTCTACTAACTTTGGCCTACTTTGTTCTGCTTTTTGAAGTTCCTTTAGGTGTAACGTCCCTTGAAGTGTAAAGGTTGGCTGTTTATTTGAGATCTTTCTTTTTACCAATGTGTGTGTTTATCAACTTCCCTGTTAACAACCGCTTGTGCTGCACCACGCAAGTTCTGGGATGCCATGCTTCCATTTTCATTTGTCTCGGTATACTTTTTGATTTCTTCTGCAACCCACCAGTTGTTGAGGGACGTGTTGTTTTGTTTCTACATTTCTGTAAATTATTCAGTTTTCTTATTATAATTGATGTCTAGTTTCATACCATTGTGGTCAGAAAAGATGCTTGCTATGATTTCGATCTTCTGAAATTCATTAAGACTTGGTTTAATAAACCATGTATTTCGGCCTAACATACGATCTATCCTGGAAAATGTTCCACGTGCACGAGTGTGCATCCTGCTGCTGTGAGCTCAGAGCCTGGAGTCTGCTTCGGATTCTGTGGCTCCTTCTCCTTCTCTGCCCCTCCCCCTGCTTGCACTCTGTCTCTCTCTCAGTCTCTCAAAAATAAACAAACATTAAAAAAAAGATTCTCTTCTTGTCTTTAACTTTTGACAATTTAATGACAAGTCTCAGTGTGGGTCTGCTTAGATTCACCTTTAGAATTGTCTTAGCTTCTTGGATCTGGATGTCTGCATCTTCCCCGAACTTAGGAAAGTTTTCAGCCATTACTTACTTGAATAAACTTTCTGCCTATTTCTCTCTGTTTTCCTTCTGAGACCCCTAAAATGTATATATTAGTCCATTTTTTAATTAAAAATTTTTTTTTTAATTTTGAGAGAGAATGAGACAGAGTATGAGTGAGGAAGCGGTAGAGAGAGAGGGAGCCAAAGAATCTGAATTAGGCTGTCAGCACAGAGCCTGATGCAGGGCTCGAACTCATGAACCACGAGATCATGACCTGAGCCAAAGTCAGACACTTAACTGACTGAGCCACCTAGGAGCCTCTGTATTAGTCCATTTGATGGTGTCTAATAAGGCCCTTAAGCTGTCTTCACTATTTTCCATTCTTCTCCTCCCTCCCTCCCTCCCTCCCTCCCTCCTCCCTCCCTCCCTCCCTTCCTTCCTTCCTTCCTTCCTTCCTTCCTTCCTTCCTTCCTTCCTTCCTTTCTTCCTGCCCTGCTTTGAGTTCCAATGCCCTGTCTTAACTTGCTGAATTTTTCAGTTCAGTTATGGTATTTCAGTTCCATGATATCATTTGGTACTTATTAATATTTTCTATCTCTTTGTTGAAATTTTTACTTCCTTCATACATTGCTCTCCTGATCTCCATGAGCATCTTTATAACCATTATTTTGAAATCTCTATCAAGTAAATCACTTATCGCTGTTTAATTAGGATCTTTTCCTGAATATTTATCTTGTCCTTTTCTTTGGACATAGGCTAAAACAGCCACCTCTCCTAGCATTGACAAGAATAGTCTTGTGTAGGTGAACATCGTCAGTCAGCCTGGCCCATGTTCCTAGTTAGTTGTTTCTCAAACTCTGTAGATTTCCCAAGCCTCTTTCTTTGTTCTTAGTGGATTCCAGTGCTGGAGAGAGTGCCGAGACCCATCAGCATCCCAAGGAGGAGCAGTGCAGTCAGCACCCAGGCCCAGGTAAAAGCTGTACCTGCAGGCAGCAGCCGGGAAAATAAATCATTACGCCCCTTCTAGGGAGATACTTGGAGATGGGCATTTTTGCCTGCTCCCTCTGTGCTGGGCCTGGGTGTATAGCCGTTGGTAGGGCACATGGGGCAGATGAGGAGATGTTGCTCCTGTGACCACTAAGAACTATTGGGCTGCCTGGGGGGGTTCATCAGTTAAGTGTCCAACCCTTGATTTTAGCTCAGGCCATGATCTCATGGTTTGTGAGTTCAAGCCCTGCATTGGTCTCTGTGCTGACAGTGCAGAGCCTGCTTGGGATTCTCTCTCTCTCTCTCTCTCTCTCTCTCTCTCTTGCTCGCTCACTCGCTCGCTTTTGCTGTCGCTCTTGCTCTCACTCTCTCTCTCGCCCTCTCTCTCTCTCCGCCTTGCCCCTGCTAACACTCTTTCTCTCAAAAATAAATAAGCTATTTTTTTAAATATAAAGAAATCACTTAAAGAGAAAAAAGAACTGCTACAGCCCTAGGAATCATAAATACAAGCCCCATCAGTTATTGAGGACAGGTGATGTGAGGTTCAGTCCCTTGGGTGCAGCCACAAAAGCTGTCGAGTGTGTACAGGCACCTTCCAAGGAGACACTGGCAACTAGGTTTTATTACTGGAGCATGCTGGAGGGCGAAAGGATGAGGGTATCTACTGGCTTCCCAGTCTCTGGGGAATATTTCAGCCAGCACCTTAATGCCTTCTAAATTAGAAGCGTGACCTCTGTATGCCAATTTTAAAGTATGCAGATAAACCACTTTCAGGGAAAGACTGAGAGATGGGTAATTTGCTTGCTTTCTCTGTGCTGAGTTTGGGAGGATAGCCAGCTGCATACTTGCTTGCCCTTGACAATTGATTCGCCATTTGCCATGGTCTTGTGAGTCTCAGGGACACACCACCCCATTGGCTTTCAGAGCTGGTGGCTGTGGGGGCCCATCCCTCTGGTGGGAGTCTTAAGAGTTGGGTTCTGGATGTAGGATGCAAACCCTTTACTCTTCAGGGAGAAACTAGGAGTTGTGGTTCCCACCTGGCTGTATGGTACGATGCCAGGGGCAGAGTTTATGGTAAAAGGGTGTCTCAGCCTTTCTCACACACTTAGATGTGAGTAATTGTTCATCTGTCTCATGTGTAGAAATCACTTAGCCAGCTTCTGGATCTCTTTCAGAGGGAATTGCTCCATGTGTAGCTGTAGATTTGGAGTGGCCATGGGGGGAGGGGAACCTAGGAGCCTCCTGTGTCATCATCTGGGTTGACTCATGCCTGGTTTCTGTTCCTGATAGGTCGGCTCACTGGTGCACTGGGGAACACCTCTCATTCTGCGCATCTCAACTTAACCTCCCATTCTGCAGATCTGGATTTCCACAAGTGTATTTTGATTTTAGCAAAACACTTTACAAAAAGCTTTCTTAGATCTTTTGGATAAACTGGTAAACTGTAGGCTGCGTG
The DNA here is from genome assembly GCA_017311185.1 of Proteles cristata cristata. Classification (NCBI taxonomy): domain Eukaryota; kingdom Metazoa; phylum Chordata; class Mammalia; order Carnivora; family Hyaenidae; genus Proteles; species Proteles cristata. The sequence continues at coordinate 7,005 of JAESUZ010003960.1, forward strand.
GCTCTACTCTTAGAATCTTCTTAGCTGGTTGAATCACTGTGTACAACCAGGCATGGCAAATCATCTCTCAGTGTGAAATCAACTGCTTGATGAAATGCTATGGGGCTGTGATACAGATCGTGTGCTCATCAGAATTATTTTGAATCAATAACTTTGATAAAAGTCGGGAAAACATCATTTGTTGGAGTACAAAATTTGAGATGGATAACTAACAGTAGGGATAATGCTCAAGCTTCCATGTTATTTGATATGATCAGAATTGAAAGCAATAAGATACAGAAATGAGAATATTATAGGGGCGTCTGGGTGGCTCAGCCAGTTGAGCATCTGACTCTTGCTTTCACCTCAGGTCATGATCCCCGGGTTGTGGGATGGAGCACTACGTTGAGCTCTGCGCTGAGCATGGAACCTGCTTAAGATTCTCTCTCTCAGGCCCCCGTGGTCCCATTTCTGCTCCAACAAGATGAAAGAAACTATCATGAACCAGGAGAAGCTCAGCAAACTGCAAACACATGTGTGCACTGGTGGGGAAGGAACTGCTCGCCGAAAGAAGGTGGCGGCTCATGGAACAGCTACAGCAGATGATAAAAAAAAACTCCAGTTCTATAGAAGTTAGGGGTAAACAACATCTCTGGTTCTGAAGAAGTGAATATGCTCACAAACCCAGGAACAATGACCCACTCTAACAACCGTAAAGTCTGGGCATCCTGGCAGGGACCACGTTCACTGTCACAGGCCACGATGAGACCAAGCAGCTGACAGAAATGCTGCCCAGCATCTTAAAACCACTTGGTGCAGATGGTCTGACTAGTTTAAGAAGACCAGCCTGAGCCCTGGCCACACAACCTTGTGGACGGAAAGGCACCACAGGCTACCAGAGAGGACGATGATGACGAAGTTCCAGATCATGCAAAGAATTTTGATGAAGCTTCCAAAAATGAAGCAAATGGGATCGAGTCAACTTCTGAAGAAGATAAAACTCGAAAAAGTTACAGGGAGCTGCCATTTTATATTATGGCTGCTTTGCCAAAATTGTGTTCGTGGATCTGGTAAAATCTAGATCTCTAATATTTTTAAGCCTAAGGCCCTCGGACACCATGGCTCTTTTCAGCGTTTGCTTAGACACAATTCATTCTTTGCAGCTAATGAAGCTGAAGAAGCCTGGGAATAAAGTTCGAAACAAGTTTAATAAAGTTCTTAGCCCAGTAGAAAAAAAAAGAAAAAAAAAAAAGATTCTCTCTCTCTCCCTCTGCCTATCTCTTCCACTCACACTCTTTCTCTTTAAAGAGGTAAATAAATAAAATTATAAACACATAGGCTGGAAAGATACTATTTTGAATGGTGTTGTGAGACATAACATGAGTCACATGCATAAATTTTAATTTTCTAGTAGTCACATTTAAAAAGGTGAAAAGAAGGTGAGGAAATTAATCTTCAAAATATCTGTAACTCAATATATCTAAAATGTAATCATTTCAACATGTAATCAATATAAAGTTTATCAGTGGGGGCACCTGGATGGCTCAGTTGGTTAAGCATTTGAACTTGGCCCAGGTCATGGTCTCGGGGTTTGTGACCAGCCCCACGTCGGGCTCTGTGCTGACAGCTCGGAGCCTGGAGCAGCTTCAGGTTCTGTGTCTCCCTCTGTGCCCCTCCCCTGCTCACACTCCGTCTCTCTCTGTCTCTCAATAATACATTTTAAAAATGTTAAGATTTATCGGTGAGGTATTTTTCCTTATTTTTGTATGAAGCCTTCAAAATCAGATGTGTGTTTGGTATTTACAGCACATGTCAGGTCAGTGAAGCACATTTCACGTGTGCCCGTGCCGTGTGTGGCTACAGCCACCATGCTAGATGGCGCAAGTCACAATATCAGTAGATGTAAAACTTGTGAGATGAAGGTGATTGACCACAAGCTTGACGTGAGTCATCACGAGAGACAATCCCGTCCTGGACAGCATGGGTGGCAAGGTGTACGTACCAGTCATCTATGGCCAAACTGACACTGTGTGAGAAACAGCCCTAAAACGTCAGCAGTGTGCAACACGGACCCTTGTTAGTGCTCACAAGTCTACAGAAAGCTGGGTGGCTCTACCGACTAAGCCAGATGGCCATAGTGACTGGACCGACTGACACACCTATGTTCAATGGACGGTCAGCCACAGGACTAGCATGGCCTCTGTGAGACACCCCACCTCTTCCCTGCGTCTTCTCTCATCCTGGCCAAGCAGCCCCAGCCTGCTCTCCCAATAGGGGAAATTTCTAACAGAGAACGGGCACATTGTCTCTCTGTCAAATCTGCTGACCAGATCAGCCTCGAGCCCAGGCAGGTCCGTGAGCTGGGAAGGCGCGTCTGCCTCCTGACGGGAGGCCTGTGAAACCACATTGCAAAGGACAGGAGTTGTGGGCCACCATGCGGGGCCACCAGGGCCACCGGGCCACCTCGGGTGGGGTCTGCGCTGACCACACAAGCAGGCCGCCTCTTCCAGGCCCAGGCACCAGGTCCTCGGTGCAATGTGGCCTGACACTTGAGCTCCTGGGACCCTGACCTTTGTCAGGAGCCACAGGAACGGCACCTGTGTGGGCCCCAGACAAGAGCACGGGGGGCGGGGACAGCCTGGCAGCGGTCGTCAGGCTGGGGTGAGCCGTCCTGGGCAAGAAGCAGCCATTCTTAGTTCCCCTGCTATTTTCTGAGGGTTCGTGTCACACCAGGAAGTGTGCTCGATGGGGAGACCGGCCAAATAAGGGAAGTTCCAGCAGATACTGGTGCATTCAAAGGAGAACTTTCTAACAAATAAGAGGACTCATTCCTATCAAATAATGCACCTGCCACAGTGAGTCTGAGACTAGAAGTACTCAGGCAGAGGCAGGACTATGGGAACTCCTTCCCCGGGGTGGGTCACGCAGCTGCTGCCCAGGGGCCTTCCAGCGCTTTCCTGTCCACACTGTGACCTCATAGCTGTGGCTGTTCCATGCACAGAGACATGTCACAGCACCCTTCTGTCTACAGACACAGCCAGACTTACAAAGTGCTCCCATCAGAGACATGATAGCCCATCTTCAAACCAGCCCCAAGTTGTTAGGTGTCCCGGACACTGTTTTGTTTCACCAAGAGGTGAGAAAGCACGGAATGGCCTGTAACTGAGGCTCACATGGGACAACCGGTGGAGCTGGAAGTGAGAAACAGAGGCTGTGGGTGCTCATCCGCACAGTGCTCACGGTTCCCGACACCGTCAAACTGCAAATCCAGATGCAGTACCCATAAGCCTGAATCCGTGGAGGAACCATCCTTCCCGTGGGGCTAATCCAGTGCATTCCTTTACACAGCAAAATAATTTAACTTCCTCTCGGCAAAGATAAAGCAAATCATTAGCAGAACCAGAGTTAGAATTCAGGACTACAAAAACTGGGGTTTTTTGTTTTGGTTTGGTTTGGTTTTAGCCTTTGATTTTTTTATGACTCAAAAAAAGGTTCTTTATTTAGCTATCTGACTCTGTGCTTGTGCCTTCACTTTCACAACAATTTTGTGCTCTCAATAAGGAAAGCACTCTTGATTCTGTCACGAACACACTTAGCACACATGGAACCACCATAGGCCCTGCTGACATGTTTTTTGGCCTTAGACAACCTCAGAACTTTAGGTCTCACAGCACGAACTCCTCAAACGTGGCCTGGGCACACAGCACATCCAGATTCTGGTGCTTTCCCAACCTTCTTGGTATAAAGGTAAACAATTCTATTACCTGAGGTTCGGGACAGCCTAGTTTTGTTAGAGGCTGTATTGTAGAACAGTCTACGACAGTATGTCAAACGCTGGACCATTCTGAAGTCCCACAGATGCCATTTCCAGAAGAGGAAAAAGCAAGAGCTGGGGTTTTTGTGTGACTTTGTCACACTGAATGGTCTGTTTCCTTACCAATACAAGGAAATTCCTAAACCTTGCAGGAATTCTTGGTGGGGATTGCTGTGGGACATCGCACAGCCGGAGAAGCTGCTGGCTCAAAGCAGACAGCCTCCTGCCAGCCTCAGGAGAAATACTAAGAGGTTCCAGAGACGGGTCTTCCTGGTTCTCAGAAGTCATGTAAGCATAGGACAAGGAAGCCACGGTGGCAGGTGGTAACGAGAGCTTCTGTCGCTGTCTCGATGAGAGCTGTTTTTGACTCAGTTTACAAAACCATAAGGCTCTGGGGAAAAGGTACATAAATCTGCATCAGGGACAGAGGCACCCCAATGAGAAAAGGGATATGTGTCTTTCTGGGGTTCAGCATTACCAAAACTGCTCTGACGATTAAGGTGGTCTCAGCTGACGTCCACTGGCCAAAAGAACATCAAGAGCCCCAGGCGGAAACGCACCGCAAAGCAAGAGGGACCTACAGTGGCCAGGATGCAAAGCCCTGGCTCTCCCGCCACGTGAGCTGAGCACGCCCGGAATTAACACTGAGTTTGTGCAAGCACAGAGTGCATCCTTGACTCAGCGGTGGCGTCAGCTTCCTTGAGGAGACCCCTCTGGCCTGCACAACATTCTAGATGAACCACAGCCAGGGACCACTCACCTTCCTGCCACCACAGGACAGAAGCAGTGACAACAGAAGGCGTGTCCCCTGCATTCAGGCTGGGGGATGGGTCAGGGTCTTTGTCTCTCTGTAGTGCCTTCGAAGCAGGACAGCCCCTGAAGGACCTCCTCCCAGGATTCCTGGGAAACGGGGTCGGGGGGGCAGTCAGGTGTGGGCGGGGCTCCAAAGGCACAGACAGGAGCAGCAACAGGTGCTGGGTCTTCTACTCATGTGGCCGGAAGAGCGCTCAGGAAATTACTCTGAGTGTTCAGAGCCGTGACCAGTGGTGGGCTGCTAAGCGTTTATCAGCTGGCTTTTCGGGAGATAAAAAGGCCCAACTGATAGACTTTGCAGACTCTTATGGTGTGAATCTCTGGCGTCGGCCGACGTCAGGCAGCCTCCGTGATGCCACAGAACCAGGACTGGGGACAGCTGTGCAGCCGGGGTCGGGGGCTCCTGCGAGCTTATGCACGGAGGCTCTGAACAGCAGGCCCAGGAGTACGTTCCGTGTGATTCCGCCAACAGGAGGTACCTAGTGACCTCACGCGGGTTGGGATGGCTACAGCAGAGGGAGGCGTGGGGACTGATGGGAGAGGAGGGCAGGGAACCTCTGTGGAGGGGAGACAGATCTTCTGTTTCGACTGTGGTTGCAGGTACTATGGGTTTGTCAAAACTCACCAAACGAACTTTGAAAACAAACACATTTTGTTGTACATAAGTTATATCTCCATAGAGTGGACTTTTAAAACATGTGCCACCCCTCCCAAGCCAGACATCACCAGGTTGACTTCTAGAACTGGGCACAGGGCCGTGGCGACGCTGAACGGCGGCCAACCTGGCGCACAGCTTCGTTCCCGCAGCCGGCAGGCCTCCACCTGCCGTTTCCCACCAGTGGCTCTTTCTAGATTCCACCGGACTGAGGAAGAAGAGCACGTGCCCAGCCCTGCTCTGGTCCCGCGCCTTCTCTGCCCCAGACGTCGGGGTACCCTGGGCTCGGGGCCTGTGTGGCTCCGTCCAGACCAATGTGCTAAACGCTGTCTGTACCCTGAGACCCTACATCCGTTTCCCACGGAGGTCTTCACAAAGCACCACACACTCGGTGGCTTAAAAAGAAATTCATTCTCTCACAGGTTGGGAGGCCAGAAGCCCCAGATCGGGGCTGGCTCCTCCCAAGGCTCCAGCAGACCCCACCACGCCTCCCTCCCAGGGGCCGCCTGCCGTGGGCGCTGTCATGGCTTGCAGACACACCCCTCAGTCTCTGCCTCCCTCTCCCCACCTCCGCCGTGTCTCTGTGCCCTCCCCTCTGACGAGGACACGGTCTGAGGCTGGGCTGGGCACCCTGCCCTCAAGCCAAGATGGCTCTGTCTTGAGACCCATAACTCATTCTGTCTGCAAAGACTCTCTTCCCAAATAAGGTCCGTCTGAGGCTCCAGGTGGCCGTGAACTTGGGGGAGACACTATTCCACCAGCCACACACCCCAAATTGTACCCCCAGTACAGTCCTCTCTGGAGCCTCAGATGTCAGGGCTGCCCGCTCAGAAGCATCTCACACCTGACCTGCCCTCAACTCCCCCCCCCCCCCCCCCGAAGTCCCCAAACTCCGACCACACAGCCCTGCTGGTCTGGGCATAGACCCCTCCCACCGCTCAGGCCACGCCCAGCAGACGCTTGAGCCGATCTGCCTAGCTCCCCCTTCCGGATCAATGCTTGGTCTACATCCCGCATCCAGCGGGACCCCTTGCCTTTCTCTCTCTCGGATGGCTTCCCACCCACCCCACCCCTGCCCTTTGAGTTCCTTTCTCCACCCAGCAGACAAAGTAGGACTTTTAAATGAACTGGAGCCATGTCCGTATTCTGTTCAAAATCCTCCAGGGGCAGCCCAAATACATGAGAGTAAAACCCTGTATCCTGACCATGACCCACAGGGCCCACCCAGGAGGGGCTCCCCACTGCATGCCCCGGCCACCTCCATGCTTTATCGCCCACACGCCTCTGTTGTGGACACTGGTCACCTTGACCCTCACCACCAGGCCTTTCCTGGAGCTGGCTGTGATTCAGCACCTTTGTCCTGTGTCTATGTCTAGGTCCTATGTCACCACCAAGAGTGCCTCCCCCAGACAACCCCCCACTGCCTCTGGAGACCACACAAATGCCCGAGCCTCCCTGACCACTGATTTACAGGAGCTTCCCGGCTCCAACTGCTTTCCTGGCTCCGACCCGGCTTTACTCTCCCCTGCCAGGCACGTGCGCCTGGCTGTGCTCACCAGTGTGCAAGCCCCAGCAGAGACGGACCCTGCCCGTGCTGCTCACTGCTCACTCCCACCCAGCGGGAACGGGCCAGGCGCTCCAGAAACACTTGCCGAGCAAACAAGGGGACCAGGCCGTGGTGGGCATGGAAAATTCATTAGAGTGTGGATCTTGTCAGAGCTTATCTCATTTTATCTCATTTCTCTAACCATCTTCAGAGCTGATCTCTTTTATCGGCCTCTGGCTGATGCACAGATAAGGGGGGAGTCACCACAATCTGGGGCACACCGATTTTGTGATTTGTCATCTCAAAAGGGGAAGAGGTTTTGAGTCGAAAGAAAAAAAGGTAGGCAGCCCTTCTATGGGACATTTCCGCGAACCCCAGCAGGGCCAGGCAACTTCCTCCCCACTTCTCCTTGCTCGGGACCACTCTGCGTGTTCACCACCCGCCCAGACCACAGAGATGCTATAAACATCTGTTAAATAGATGGCCGCAGTTCGCCAGGACCCACAAAGACGCTCCTGGCCGTCGGAAAAACACATTTCAGGGAAATGAAAGGACTCTCACACTTTGGATTTCCTTTTAAAGTCGAAATTCCCTCAGTTAAAATATGAAAGGGTACAGGCCTAGGACACGGAAGTCAATAACACATGGGGCCCGGGGGATGTGACTGCCGTGGACGGGCCACGGGAGACAGACACCAGGTCCCAAGTGGAACAGGATGCCGTAGGAAGTAACAGACCTTGGGGGCACATCGCTGTCTGAATCTTGACCACTGGCTGACGGCGGCAGGAGGGGAGGGGGGCGCGGCAGCGATTGTGTGAGTCGCTTCATCTCTGGGCCGCCATTTCCCCGGTGTGAGGTAGGGGTGGAGGCCTCACAGGGAGGCGTCCGGCGGCCGTGGAGGTTCCACACTGAAGAGCTCCGAGGAGCAGGAGCAGCTGGATTATGCGCGTGTCACCCAAGGGGTCCACGGCAGGGACCTCCTTTTATGTGGACCCCACTTGTCAGTGTCGCCAAAGGCTCCCGCCTACAACCCACCCACAGCTCCAGGCCACCTCCCGGGCTTTTGGGAACCAAGTCTTCAGAAAGTTGGTAGGAAAATTACTCATCTTGGTATAACATTGGCAGAAAGACTGTGTCAGTCGGCGCTTTACATACAAGAACCCCGCATGGAGGAAGTGGGCACAGAGGAGCCAGACACGGAGGGAGCAGACCAGCCACAGGAGGGGGCGGCTGCGCGTCTTCCGGCCACCTGGGAGAGGTGCACACCTAGCGGGGTCCCCAGCGTCTCTAGATGGGGGGTATGTGGCTGAGCCTAAAACGTCCCCCCTCCCTGAGTGGGAGAGAGAAATCCTCTCCCTGCTGTCCAGGGAAGGACACAGGTCCGGGAAGGAGCCGCCCACTGTGGTCTCAGGGTGGCATCATGCCGCCCACACGCCCCCCCAGGCAGCCCAGCCCCCACCCACGGCTCCGTGTTCGAATTCCCCTCCCCCACTTCCCCGTCCTTCTTCTGACCCCTGTCATGGGCGATGCGGCCCGCCAGGGAGGGCTCCCTCGCCTCCTGTCTTCACCTCCAGACCACAGCCATGGTCAAACCAGGAGCGCCTGGCGACGGCGTCCACCCGGCCCGCCCTGCCCCACAGAATACATGGCACACGCGGCCCCAAGCCAGACGGGTCCCCAGGAGATGCTGCTCATCTGTGGCCTCTGCCTGGACGAAAGGGGGCTGTGGGATCTCGCCTTGGTCCAGCACCTCCTGTTGTAAACCACACGAGGCCCGCACGGAGGCTGGTGTGGTTGGCTGCTGGTGGCCCAGTTTCTGTGGCCCCCTGGTCCCCGGAGTGCGAGGCCCCGAGATTTGTCAGGAATAGTCACCCCCATAGGAATACAGCTTCTTTAATATTTGAGAGAGAGAGAGAGAGAGCTGGAGGAGGGGCACAGAGAGGGGGAGAGAGAATCCCAAGCAGGCTCCATGAGGTCAGTGCAGAGCCTGATGCGGGGCTTGGACTCATGAACCGTTAGATCTTACCTGAGCCGAAATCAAGAGTCAGCCTCTCCGCTGGCTGGGCCACCAGGCGCCCCAGGAACACAGCTTCTTGTTAAAGGGAGGGGCTCCCTGGTGTTCATCCCGGCTCCGGGCTCCGGGCAGCGAGAGGGGTGGCCCACGGGATTGCTGCCGGCCGGCCCTGGGCCAGCCCCGGGGGTCTGCCTGGAAGAAGGCCACATGCAGCGCTGGAGGCCAGGCGTCCGCAGGGGGCACATGGATCAGGGGCGCCGCCCGAGACAGGCTCCGGCATCACACATCTCGGGCGCCGCGCCCAGGAAGCTCAGCTGTTTCACGGACCCTCAAGAGGTTCTGACATCAGCTGGATTTGAGAACGACTAAGTTAAATGACGAGGCCTTTTTCTCTCCAATCCGAGTCTTACATGGATTCCATTCTGCTCACACGTCTTCACATGTAACCGTGTTCATTGAAACTAACAACCAATCTGAAACTACTCCACGCCTAAAACAATCTGAAAATCTCAAGGTGGTATCAGGCGCAGCGGTTCACACTTAGCCCGCGGCCCTTCCAGCGTCTGCCTCCCAACCTCAAGGTAACTGCTCCAGGTGTTGTGCTTCCCCAGCTCTTAGAAACCCTGTGGCATTTTTGTGTCAACCATCTCTTTAAAATGGTTGTAAGAGGGGGCGCCTGGGGGCTCAGTCAGTTAAGCGTCTGACTTGGGCTTAGGTCATGATCTCACAGTTTGTGGGTTTGAGCCCCGCGTCGGGCTCTGTGCTGACAGCTCAGAGCCTGGAGCCTGTTTCAGATTCTGTGTCTCCCTCTCTCTCTGACCCTTCCCTGCTCACGCTGTCTCTCTCTCTCTCTCTCTCAGATCTCTCTCAGAAATAAATAAAACATTAAAAAGAAAAAAAATGGTTATAAGAGGGGCACCTGGGTGGCTCAGTAGGTTAAGCCTCTGACTCTTGGTTTCCGCTCAGGTCATGATCTCACAGTTAGTGAGTTCAGGCCCCACGTCGGGCTCTGCACTAGCAGTGTGGAGCCTGCTTGGGATTCTCTCTCTCTCTCCCTCTGCCCCTCCTATAAGCTCCCTCTCAAAATAAACTTGAAAAAATTATAAGAGGGGCACATGGATGGTGCAGTTAAACACCCAATTCTTCTTGATTTCAGCTCATAGTTCATGGGATGGAGCCCAGAGTTGGGCTCTGTGCTGACATCACAAGCCTGCTTGGGATTCTCTCTGCCCCTCCCCGCATCTTTCTCTCTCTCTTTCTCGAAATAAACATTTTAAAAAGTTTTAATGGTTCTAGGGCTCCTGGGTGGCTCAGCCGATTGAGTGTCTGACTTCAGCTAGGGTCATGGTCTCACGGTCATGGGTTCAGGCCCCACATCGGGCTCTGTGCTGACAGCTCAGAGTTTAGAGCCTGCTTTCGATTCTGTGTCTCCATCTCTCTTTGCCCCTCACCTGCTCAACTCTTTCTCTCAAAAATAAATAAACATGAAAAGAAATCTTTTTTAAATTTAATGGTTCAAACTGTAAAACTTATTCTTTTAAAAAAGAAAAAATATAAGAAAAATATTTTTATCTACTTAACTTTTACCATTTCTAGTGCTTCCAGTTCTTTGCATAGATCCAAATTTTCCTCTGTTACAATTTTCCTATAGCTCAGAGAACGTTCTTCATTTCTCGTAACACAGGCCTGTTTGGCAATCAGTTATCTCAGGTTTTGTCTGAAAAAGTTTTTATTTTTTGCATTCAATTTGAAAAATCTTTTTACTGGATATAGAATTCAGGGTTCATGGACCTTGTTTTCCTTTCGGTACTTTAAAGGTATCACCCTATCCTCCAACTTGCATAATATCTGATGAGAAATCTGTTGTAGCTGCCTTTTTTCTTCCAATCCAATTGTTTTCCCCTCCCAGGTGCCTTACTTTTTTTTTTTAACTTGTTTTCAAGTTTTATTAAATCCACTTGATTTTTTTTTTAATGTTTTATTTATTTCTGGGAGAGAGAGAGACAGCATGAGCAGGGGAGGGTCAGAGAGAGAGGGAATCACAGACTGAAACAGGCTCCAGGCTCTGAGCTGGCAGTCAGCACAGAGCCCGACGCGGGGCCCAAACCCACGAACCGCGAGATCATGACCTAAGCGAAAGTAGGACACCCAACTGACTAAGCCACCCAGGCACCCCAAATCCACTTGATTTTTTAAATCTTTATTTTCTGAGAGAGAGAGAGCAGAAGCAGGGTTGGGTGTGGTACAGAGAGAAAGAATCTCAAGCAGGCTCCATGATGAGGCCCACAACCCTGGGAAAATGACCCGAGCTGAAATCAGGACTTGGATGCTCTGGGTAGCTGGGTGGCTCAGTTGGTTGAGCATCCAAGTCTTGATTTCAGCTCAGGTCACAATCTCACACTTTGTGAGGTTGAGCCCCACATCAGTCAGTGCAGAACCTGCTTGGGATTCTCTCTCCCTCTCTCTCTGCCTCTCCTCCACTGGCACACACTCTGTCTCTCTCTCAAAATAAACAAACATAAAAAAAAAAAGTCTTATGCTCAATCGACTAAGCCACCAGGCACTCCAAATCCAGTTGATTTTTTTAAGTGAACTCCACACCAAATGTGGGGCTCGAACTTACCATCCTGAGATCAAGAGTTGTACAATCTACTGACTGAGCCAGCCAGGTGCCCCTCCCCTCTGGATACAATTTATATTGTCTCCCTGTTTTTGATTTTTAACAGTTTAATTATGGTATGTGTAGGTGAGTTTTTCTTTTATTTGGGTTGTTTTTGTTTGTTGTTGTTTTGTTTTCTTATTCTCTCTTGTTTTGTTTTGTCTTGTTTTTGTATTTATACTGTGGAGGTTCTCTGAATCCTGAGGTTTGTTGTCTTGAATTATTTTGGGGAAATTCTTACCCATGATCTTTTTAACTATTTCTTACACTGTATTCTTTCTCTTTTATTCTGGACTTCAGTTACATGTAGTGAGAGGTTAGATCCCTATACGTTGTCCCATGGCTCTTAGATACCTTGTTTGTTGTTGTTACTCTTTTCTTCTTTTTGTGGATCACTTTCATTCATCTCTGCTGGTCTTCAAGTTCATCGACCTTTCTCCTGCTCAGACTAGTCTACTGACACTCCTGCCAAAGGAATTCTTTACGCCTTACATCAGTTTCTATCCGCGGCATTCCCATTTATCGCTTTCTCATTGTTTCTCCCTCTCTGTTGAAATTCTCCATCTGTTCATTGCATGCTATCTGCCTCTTCCTCCAGATTAGCATCCGTCACAGTTACAATAAAATCCCTGCCTTAGAGCACTGACCCTGGGTCATCTCCAGTTCTGGTCCTGGGGCTTGCTTTATCTGTTGGCACTTAATTGTTTTATTTTTGTTTTGTTTAACTTTTTTTTTTTTTTTAACATTTATTCATTTTTGAGAGACAAAGAGAGACAGAGCATGAGCAAGGGAAGGGCAGAGAGACACACACACACAGAATCTGAAGCAGGCTCCAGGCTCTGAACTCTCAGCATAGAGCCGGACATGGGGCTTGAACTCATGGACCATGAGATCATGACCTGAGTTGAAGTCAGACACTTAACTGACTGAGCCACCCAGGCGCCCCTAACTCTGCTTTTTTGAGTGTTAACTTTTGATCGGCTGCTGAAAGCCATGCATAAGTAGTAGAGGATGAAGGAAGTGGTTTTTAGGCTTGTAAAAAATAATTTTGCATGTGGTGTGGGAACAAGATGGTTGCTGTGATCAAGTTAGATGTTGAACTGGGTTTGAGTTTCGCTTTGTTTTAAATCAGTACCTTCAGAGTAGCAGCGGCTTCAAAAGCCTACAGGGACCGGCCGACTGCACACAGGGCTGAGGTGCTGGAGGGTCTCCTGGGTTCTCGCTCCAGCCCCCACTCTCAGCCTTGTCTATGAGCCTGTGCCACTCGGGGGCCTCTCTCCTGCTCCGGTCCGTCCTCAGAAACAGACGGCTCTGGGGCACCTGGGTGTCTCAATCAGTTAAGCGGCCAAATTCAGCTCAGGCTATGATCTCATGGTTTGTAGGTTTGATTCCCGTGTTGGGCTCTGTGCTGACAGCTCGGAACCTGGAGCTGTTTCTGATTCTGTGTTTCCCTCTCTCTCTGCCCCTCCCCCACTGATGCTCTGTCTCTGAAAACTAAACATTAAAAAAAAATTTTTTTTAAAGAAAAGAAATAGACAGTTCTTAAATCATGACCTTTAGAGCAGCAGCGGCTTCAAAACCCTGCAGGGATGGGGGGCCAGGTTGTTAGTCGTGGGTTGGAAGGAGGGACTTCCTGATGCTGGGACTTGAGTCTTAGGCAAACGGTGTGAAGCTGGGCCCCGGGCGTGGAGTCTGGTGAGCATTCCAGCTCCTCCTTCCCATGGAAGCCACTCTCAGCCTTGTATTTGTGCTTGGTCTCAGGAGGGACCATGTTTCCTGTTCCTTTCCCTGCAGCACGGGGTCTGTGCGTCCATCCTGGGATGGGAGCCTCGAGGCTTCTGCTCTCCTGGCAGAAAAGGATAACGGGCAGCTTGGGTCTATTTTGCAAGAACCACTGATGGCCTCGTGCAAACCAGTGCCACTGAGGGGGCTCTTCTGAGGCCTCTGCCCCCTCCCCAGCCTCTCTTGGGCAGGCCCGTAGGAGCGAGCTGCAAGTGAGTGCAAGCTGCCCTACGTGCCAGGCCTCCTGCTATTTGAACCTGACCTGCTGGCCCTGGTTTGGGCTTTAACGATTCTCTAAGACTTGCGGCTTTGCTCCCGCCTATGACTGGCAGCCACCTCGCTCTCCTTTCTCTGCCACGATCGGCACAGCTCCGGCATCTGCCTCCTCTCACAGAGGCCGTTTCTCTGGAGCTCGGCTCAGGCAGCTGCCTTGCACGTGAAGCTCCCCGAAGGTCTCAGGTAGGTGACTCGGCAGGTGACCTGCTGGAGCTTTCTTGTAGCTACAGAGTGATGGTCCCCAGGGACTTTCAACATGGCCACGGGACGCAGACAGCCAGCAGCTGGCAAAACTGAACGCGTGTGTGATTGTGGAGGCCGTGATCAATACACTCATCCTCTTCACTGAAGAAACTCACGGTTTAAAAGTGAGTCCTCTCTCCTCCCCCTGGGGGCTGGGTGAGACCCAGAAGAGTCTTAACCAGGGTCAAAGCTGAGTGGGGCTGGGAAGGCGTGTGGAGTCGCCGGACAGGAGTGGGCTGGGCCATGTCCCGGGTCGGGCAGAAGCTGAAACCCGGGGCTGTGGCTCACGTGCAGAGCCAAAACCAGAGAAGGGGCCATAGAGTCGCAAATCGAGGAAACGCACTTCCAGAGCTGATAGTGAGCATGACCAGAAGGGTAGAGGCTCGGGAACCAGCCTGCGGACAGCCTGGGGCCGGGCGCTGCCTCCCCAGGACCATCTCAGTGTGGTGCTCCTGCGGCTCACCTCCTTGGGGTGCTCCGAGTGCTGGATGTGAACTAAGGAGAGCGGATGAGCAGGAAGGGGGGCTGAGAGCATGGCTCAGCACCGGGGGCAGGAGAGACTCACACAAAGGCTGTCTGTCCTCAGCTCACCTGCTGCGGGCTGGCCTCTGTGCCGTTTACCTGGTCCCTGAGGGACACTGGTGTGGCCGGAGAGACGAGAAGGCCATTTCTCCTCTTTCACCAGAAGTTTCAAGTCAGGGGAGGCCGGGAAGCAGTCTTCAACAACCGGCTGTGCAACTGTCTATTTACAGAAAACCTCAGAAAAACATCTTTGTTCTGGAAGGAATGGGAGTTGTGCTGTGGGCTGGGTGCTTCTCAAACTTCAACAAGCACACGAATCCCCTGACCCGTGTTGAGTCTGCAGATTCTGGTACCCGGGCCCCGGCCTGGGGCCCGAAAGTCTGCCTTTGTCACAAGCTCCGGGCACTAGGATGCTGATACGGGCGGGGGCCACACTCTGGGCAGCATGGTTCTAGAACGCACACACACACCAAGAGCTCTGGGTCTAGGGGACCCCAGCGGTCACAGCCTTGTCCCCGCGGACACATGCTGGGAGAGGCAGTGGCACAGGTTGAGATTCCACACGCTGACAGGTGGCCTTGCTCAAGTCCCGAGCCTGAGATCTTGTAAAGGGCCCGCAGGGGCCCAGCACATCCCCCAGGTCTCGAAGGCACGTGGGACACACGGCAGCTCCGAGGGCAGCCCCATCCCGCAGGCCGTGGGCAAACGCAAGCACTCCTCAGGCGCCACCTCTGAGCCGGGCGCGAAGCTGAGCTTTTTTAAGTGTGTTGTTCATTACTTACTTTGTCAAACGAGTGCACCCGAGATGAACGAATACGGTGCCTCCAGCCTGGGAATCTGACACATTTTTATCCACAAGACTCCGTTCGTCTTACGCGCCTATTTCCCTTGCCAGACCGCCGGGGGGTTACCCCTGTGGGCAGCGGCTGCTTGCTCCTGCCCTGGTGCTTTGCTGCCTGGGCTTCTCTGTGTCAGGACGGGTTGCAGGGGACACAGCTTATGCTACAGCCAACCCGGTGCTGGTAAGCGCTTCCCCAAGCCCCGGTGTTTGGAAATGGGCACACTGGGGTGACAGAAGCTACTGAAAGAAAGATCTGAAGAGGGGCGCCTAGGTGGCTTAGTCGGTTAAGCGTCCGACTTTCGCTTAGGTCATGATCTCGCAGTTTGTGGGTTCGAGCCCCGCGTCGGGCTCTGTGCTGACTGCCAGCTCAGAGCCTGGAGCCTGTTTCAGTCTGTGACTCCCTCTCTCTCTGACCCTCCCTGCTCACGCTGTCTCTCTCTCTCCTAGAAATAAATAAAATATTAAAAAAAAAAAGATCTGAAGAAAGACTCATGTCCCGATGCAACATAGGACTGATGGGGTCTTACTTTTTTAATGTTTGTTTATTTTTGAGAGAGAGAGAGCAAGCAGGGGAGAAAGGCAGAGAGAGAGGGAGACCCAGAATCTGAATCAGGCTCCAGACTCCGAGCTGTCAGCACAGGGCCTGATATAGGGTTCGAACCTATGAACTGGGATATCATGACCTGAGCTGAAGTCAGATGCTCAACTGAGCCACTCAGGCGTCCTCATGGGTTCTAATTTAATAACAGATCTATTGGCATGAAAGTGGTCACGAAAAAAATGTTTCTGCTGAAGCCCTAAATGGAAATACAGGCCATGTGAATCTATTGTCTCTTCCTTAAAGGTTTTCTTATCGGCACCTCAACCACACAAATTATGGATTAAACACTGAAGTGCTATTAGCAGTGATTACATTCAGGAGTTCATTCATAGGTAAGGGCACTTCTTCGGGCTCCAAGTCTAGATCGGTATCTCATCATTGGTTCCTAGAGAAAGCTGTTCCTAAATCACTTTGAATTCAATTATAAACCGATGAGTCTTTTTGTTTTTCTTCTGGGAAAAACACCATGTATCCTGACATCCGTGCAACACACGCTTTCCTGGGGTATCAGCGTCACTTTATGGGTAAGTAGAATCAATGGGTTCGAGTGCCTTGCGTCGCTATGAAGTCTGACTGCTGATTATCGGCAATCGTCAGTACGTCCAGCTCTCTGCCCCCGGGAACCGGGGGAGCAGGCCCCAGCCCTCCACACGCCACCTCCCGGCCTCACCTGGTTAGTACAGTGAGCCGGGAGGAAGCAGGCTGCACCCTGGGCGAGGCCTCAAAGTTCTGCGGTGACTGTGCCCCATTCTCTCTCCAGCCTGGGGTGCTCCGCATGGCGGAGGCCCGTCAGCCTGCCTCGGACAGAGGGCCGCGGGGGGCACAGCTGGGGCGCGCGCACGGCCGGAGTACGGAGTGGGGCTAGTTGTTACCACAGCAGAATCCGGCCTACCCTGACCTACATGGCTTGTCGACTTATCTGAAGGGCCAGGTTTGGAAAGTTCCAAAGGCAAAGATTTCCCTCAAGAGAAATGACCTTAAAAATGTTTCAAACTCTTAGAACACTTCCTTGAGAAGTGGCTTCAACGGCTCTAAAGCTGTATAAATGCCAGGGTCACTTTAGCTTTCTAGCCTTTGTTAAGAGACCGGCTTCCACTCCCTAAGGTAGAATCACAAAGATGGCATCTGTCACTCTAGCTCACGTGCATGCAGACCTACATGCAGAGCACTGAGCGCTCTACATGGATCACCTGCCATCTGACCCACACACCTCTGAGGAAATGCTCTGGATCAGGAAAGAGGAAGTGAGAGCAGAGAAGAACTGTGCCCAGGGTTACAGAGCCAGGAAGCCACGAGGCTGAGAGGAGACCCCAGGTCCACCTTTGCACCTGGTATCTCGCATACCTACGACACGCTGGCCGACTTGTTACTCGCACACCCACATCCTGCATCTGGAAGGCCCGGAGTCTGGAGATGCTGGCTTCACGCTGCCAATGGCACAGGTCATAGTTACTATCTGCACATGCTGCTTAGGAAGAGCAGGCTTTAGCAAGAGCCAGTTCCTCTGAAAATCTGAGACTTGAGAGGCCACAGGGCTGGAGAAGAAGCCAATGAATTAATACTGAGAACCTGCTGCACCCTGGGATGTCACTTTTCCGTTTTATATGCACAAACTCTATGCAAAGTCGGTGCAAACTTCATCTTATAGATGCAGAGACCGAGGCTTGGATGAGGTTAAGTAATGGGGCCCTGGCACATCAGAACTAGACATCAACTCAAAATCTGCCCTTTCCGTAGCTCCCACTCCTTCCCCAGAATGTGGTGCGGAGTGACAGGAGAGGCAGGTTGTTCTGGAGGCCACTAGAAAGCTCATGTGCCCAGACAGCTGTGCCTTGTGAAACGAGGCCATGGGACCCTGGAGAAGTGCTGAAGGAAGCCGGCCAGCTGGCCACCCCACGGGCTAGGCCCAGACAGCAGTGAGGCTGCCTCGTTTCCCTCTCGGATCTGCCCCAAGCCACCCGAATGTCCAAGTCCTTTAAAGGAGAAATCAAATTTCAACTGCTTTTTTGATCAACAGGTGAGGTTCCATTTTAGAGAGCAAGGACAATGATCCCAACAGATCATTGTTTTCCCACCAAATCCAGTCTCTCCTTCTGTCTAGAACACAGTCACTCAGTGGTAGAATACATTTTCCAAAATTAGAAAAGCACCTTGATGTCTAGAATAGTTACTTTTAATTTTATTAGTTGATTTAACTTAATTAAGGCCCAAGGAATTATTAATGTAGTTTAGACAAAAACTATCCAAAACTTTAAGAAGTCTAGCAACTAACATTTATAAAACACGTCTTGATTATTCCACTTTGAAAGAGTTAACAGAAAAAAAGTGCTCTAGGTAGGGGCGCCTGGGTGGCTCAGTCGGTTAAGTGTCCAACTTCAGGTCAGGTCATCATCCTGCAGTTCACGGGTTGGAGCCCCACGTCAAGCTCTGTGCTGACAGCTCAGAGCCTGGAGTTGCTTCGGATTCTGTCTCCCTCCCTCTTACCCCTCCGCCCTCTCACACTTTCTCCCAAAAATAAATAAACATTAAAAAAAGTTTTTAAAGTGCTCTAGGTAGGGGCACCTGGGTGGCTTAGTCGGTTAAGCGTCTGACTTTCGCTTAGGTCATGATCTCGCGGTTCGTGGGTTCGGGCCCCGCGTCGGGCTCTGTGCTGACTGCCAGCTCAGAGTCTGGAGCCTGTTTCGGTCTGTGACTCCCTCTCTCTCTCTGACCCTCCCCTGCTCAAGCTGTCTCTCTCTCTCTCTCCTAGAAATAAATAAAACATTTAAAAAAAATTAAAAAAAGAATAATTCTAAAAAAATAAATAAATAAAAAAATAAATAAATAAATAAATAAATAAATAAATAAATAAAGTGCTCTAGGTAAATGCCAGGTGCTGGAGGGCAGGGAAACAGGTCCTAATTTGGAGTTATCAACATTCTGCTTCTCTTCCGGAACCGCCTCAGAAAACTGGAAGAAGCGATTGGCTCACCGCCCCAGACAACGCCTAACCGAGGTTGACGGAGCTGCACGGAGGCATGTTTCAGAGCACCGAGAGACGGAGTCCAGCCTGATGATGCTGTCATCCCACTGTCCCTGTGAGATGCAGCCTTCATCCATGTCCAATGTCATCTGCTTTGCCTCCAGCCCCATATTGGAAGTGGGACCATCTTACCGACTCCACAGCCCAACGCAAACCTCTGCATACTCACCCAGCTCCTGGTATGGCCCCTGTGGCTTCAGGAATGGGCAACAGAGGAGGCCTGCCCACAGCTGGGGTCTGCATACCAGCCAGGTGACTCTGTCAGAAAGAGGAGGTTTTGTGACCCCTTTACACAAGTCCCACTGCGCAGAAACAGAGCAGGGGTGCTATCCAAATAGAATTCTCCTCTCTTTGGGCAAATGTTCGGTCAGGACGTTAAATATCCTTCTCACTGTGTAAGAGAGTGGAGGGAGGAGGAGGGAAAAGGAGGGGAGGGGAGAAGGAAGGAAGGAAGGAAGATTCCTTTCTCTTCTCTACAAGAAAGGGACAAGCCAGAATATTTCTAGGAACAAGGGGGATTTTCACAGAATTTCATAAACACCCTCATCTCATACACATACAACAAACAGGATGCATTGTCTTTGAAGAAGTACACAGAAATAAAAGTTTATTAATTCCATTGTTTTCCAAAGTTAAAAAAAATATATACTATGTAATGAAAGCAGAGAATCGTCCAAGAGTCTCACACATAAGAAATACAGAATTTGGGGGCACCCGGGTGGCTCAGTCGATTGAGCATCTGACTTCAATGCAGGTCATGATCTTACAGTTCATGGGTTCGAGCCCCACACTGGGCTTTGTGCTGACAGCACAGAGTCTGCTTGGGATTCTCTCCTTCGCAAAATATAGACCTTGATATAAGCTATGCTATCTTAATATACATGAACTGATGAAATAGGTACAATTATCCCCATTTTGGGGACGATCAAACTGAGAGGTTAGATAACCGGGTCAGGGTCCAAGCAGAGAAGTGAAGCCAGTAGAGTATGTACCCATTCAGTCTATAAGCCCATTTTCTTCACATCTGCTATTGGGGTTAGAAATCCATAGGACAGGCAGGAAGGAAAACAGATAAAAAACGGGAGAGATCAAGGACAGCTGGACCCTAAGTCACAAGCTGGAACACCATGAAGAGAGACTGAAAACTGGGTCAGCTCTTCTGCCTCTGCCCGTGGTGACAAGAGCATCGTGTAGAGGCCAGGGCCCTTTGTCACAGAGCTCAACAGGCACACTTGGATGAGGCACCAGAGAAGGCATAGGGGACCAGGCTGCATAAAATCCCAAGCCCAAGGATTTTATATGTAAAAAATCATGTCGTCTTGCGTAGAGACTATTTTGTATCTTCTTTCAAATCTGTGTATTTTCTATTTCTTTGTCTTGCCTTATTGCACTGGTTACCACTTCCAGTATAGCAATGAAATAGAAGTGATGACTGTGGACAACCCTGGTCTTGTTCCCAATCGTGGAAGGAAACCATTCACTCCTTCACTTTCATGTGAGCTGTGCGTTTTTGGTCAACGTCCTCTATCAGATTGAGAAAGTTCCCTTCTCTTCCTGGTTTACTGAGAATTTTTTTATCACTAATGGATGTTGAATTTTATCAACTGCTTTTTCTGTATCAATTGACTTGATCATGTGGTGATTTCAGGATATTATCATTTTGGTTTACGTAGGTCATTCTTCAAATACTGAACCACACTAGCATTTCCCTGATAAACCTAATTTAGTCATCATGTATTATTTTTATCTGTTGCTGAATTTGATTTGCTAATCTTTTGTTAAATATTTTTGTACCTATGTTTATGAGGGACATTTATGTGTTGTTTTCTTGTATTGTCTTTGTCTGGTTTTGGTCTCCAGGGTAATTCTGGCCTCATAAAAATCTGTTTGGAAGTATCCCTTCTTTGATTTTGACAGGACTTTTTGTAAAGGATTTATATTATTTCTTCTCAGGAGAATTTATTAGCAAAACCATCTGGATTTGGAGCTTCCTGTGTTTGCTTTTTTTTTTTTTTTTTTAAGAACTTTTTTTTTTTAATGTTTATTTTTGAGAGAGAAAGAGAGACAAAAGTGTGAGAGAGGGAGGAACAGAGAGAGAGGGAAGACACAGAATCCAAAGCAGGCTCCAGGTTCTGAGCTGTCAGCCTGGAGCCCAATGCAGGGCTCAAACTCACAAACTGCAAGATCTGAGCCGAAGTCAGACACTCAACCAACTGAACCACCCAGGTGCCCCTGGAACATCCTGTTTTAAAAGGTTTTTAGCTACAAATTTACTTTCTGACAGAATCATTCAGGTCACATGTTCCTTCTGGAGTGAATTTTAGTGTTTGTGTCCATTCAGGAATTTGTCCATTTATTGAAGTTGTTGATTTTATGTGTATAGCGTTGTTAATAGTATTATTTTACTATCCTTTTAATGTAGGGTCTATAGTGATATCCTATATTTTATTCATTATATTAGTAATTTGTGTCTTCTTTTTCTTGCTAGACTTAAGAAGTTTTACTGATATTTACAAATTTCATTGATTGTATTTTTCTGTGTTCAACTTCATGGACTTTCATCATCTTTTCATTTATTTTCCCTCCTTTTTATAGTCTCTTAAGGTATAAGTTTGGATTACTGATTTGAGCCCCCCCCCTTTTGTTTTACTTTTTTTTTTAACGTTTTATTTCTGAGAAAGAGAGGCAGCATGAACAGAGGAGGGTCAGAGAGAGAGGGAGATAAAGAATCTGAAGCAGCCTCCAGGCTCTGAGCTGTCAAAACACAGCCTGACACGGGGCTCGAAAACACAAACCATGAGATCATGACCTGAGCCAAAGTCGGACACTTAACCGACTGAGCCACCCAGGCACCCCAAGCCCTTTCTTTTTTAAGATAAGCTCTGAAGGCTATAAGTTTCCTTTTAAGCACTGCTTTTATGGCTGCTTTCTAAGCATCCATATGTTTTCATGTATTGTATTTTCATTTTCATTCAACTCAAAATGTTTTAGAACATCTCGAGATTCCTTCTTTACTCAGACTACAGAAATGTACTCTTTAATGTCCAAGAGGTTAAAGTTCCCTGTGAAACCTCAAGAATACTATCTTGTGATATTATTTTATTAAATTCTAATTTAGTATCATCATGGTCAGAAATGTATTCATATCACTTCAGTTCTATTTAATTAAGAGATTTTTAATAATCTAAGATATGGTTTGTTTATGTGACTATTCTTTGTGCACTCAAAAAGAATGTTTTCGAGTTTATTCTGCAGTTGTTGGGCGGGTTACTTCACAAATATCAATCAGATCCAATCGAATGATGATGATGTTTGATTCTTCTGTATATATCCTTACTGGCTTTTCTGTCTGTTAATTCTATCAATGAGTGAGACAGGAATATTGAAATTTTCAACTATTATTGTAGACTTGTCTTTTACCTATTTCAGGTGTGATCTTTCAGTTTTTGTTTTGTATGTTGTGAGATTTTTTTTTTTTTTTAAGTAATCTCTACATCCATCATGGGGCTCAAACTCACAACCCGGAGATCGAGAGTCCCGATGAAGGCAGCCAGGAGCCCGTTTTGTATGTTGTGAAGCTCTCTTGTTAGTGTCTTCTTGGTGAACTGACACTATGTATGTCCATCTTCACCTCTAATAACGATCTCTACTGTGCAGTGTATTTGGTCTATTACTAAAAGAGCCACGGCAACTTTCTTTTGATGTGTTTACAGGGTATATTTTTTTCCATGCTTTTTCTTTTTTAACAGCTTTGAGTTAGTAATTCACATACCATACAATTCATGTATTTAAAGTATACAATTCAATAGGTTCTTAGGACATTTAGAAATACGTGCACCTATCACCAGTCCATTTTAGAATATTTTCATCACTTTGAAAAAAACTCCATG
Organism: Proteles cristata cristata; assembly: GCA_017311185.1. Classification (NCBI taxonomy): domain Eukaryota; kingdom Metazoa; phylum Chordata; class Mammalia; order Carnivora; family Hyaenidae; genus Proteles; species Proteles cristata. The sequence goes on from JAESUZ010003960.1 coordinate 29,662, forward strand.
CCCTTTAGCATTCACCCCCTTATCCCCATCCCACCCCCTGCCACACCACCCCTAAGCACCAATCACTCATCTACTTTCCCTCCATACAACTTACTTGTTCTGGGCTTTCAGATGAATGGAATCGTAGAGCATGCAGACTTTGTGAATGGCTATTCCACTTAGCATATGTTTCCAAATTTCATCCAAGTTACAAGCACATTTCAGTGTTTCATTCATTTTTGCGGCCAAATACTACTCCATTGTATGGCTACACCACTTTAAGGTGTCCATCCACACACTAATAGCCATCTGGGTCATTTCCACCTTCGGTTATTATGACTAACGCTGCTATAAATATCCATGTGCAAGTTGCAGTGTAAACAGATTTTCATTTCTCTTAGGTATATACCTAGAAGTGGAATTGCCCAGTCATCTGATAACTCTGTGCTTAATCATCTGAATAACTGCCAGGGGGACTTCAGGCAATGCACCATCTGAGATTCCCACCGGCCGTGTGAGGGCTCCTATTTCTCCATATCCTCCCTGTTTGTTATTATTTGACTTCTTTATTCTAGCCATTTCTAGCGGAGAAGTGATATCGTTGCGGTTTTGATTCGCATTTCCCTGAAAATGAGTGATGTTGAGCATCTTTTCATGTGCCTGTTGGCCATCTATACATCTTCTTTGGAAAAATACCTAAGATCATCTTCTGCCCATTTTTTTAATTGAACTGTTTGAAAGAATTCTTTCGCTATTGAGTTGGAGGAGTTCTATACTTTGGATATAACCCTTGATCAGATATGTGGTTTACAAATATTTTCTCCCATTCAGAAGGTTGCCTTTCCATTTTGTTGATGATTTCCTTTATAATGCAGAAGTAACTGGGGGGGGGGGTTCTATACACACTTTTTCTCATTTCTTTCTGATATCCAAATAATACAAATGTTAGCCTTTTCCTTGGTATGATCCCAAAGTGCCTCGTTTTTTCTTATCTCTTTTCTGTTGTTCAAATTATCTAATTTTGTTGATTAGCCTTCAAGTTCCCCAACTCATTCCTTTGTCATTTTTGTTCTGCTATTGAACCCACTGAGTATTTCATTCACTTAAAAATTTTTTCAGTTATGGGGCGCCTGGGTGGCTTAGTCGGTTAAGCGTCCGACTTTCGCTTAGGTCATGATCTCGCAGTTCGCGGGTTCGAGCCCCGTGTCGGTCTCTGTGCTGACTGTCAGCTCGGAGCCTGGAGCCTGTTTCAGTCTGTGACTCCCACTCTCTCTGACCCTCCCCTGCTCACGCTGTCTCTCTCTCTCTCTCCTAAGAAATAAATAAAACATTTAAAAAAAATTTTTTTTTTCAGTTCTAATTTCCACTTAGTTCTTGACGTCTTCTCTCTCTGCTGATTATTTCTCTCTATCCATTGCAAGGAGCATCACTATAATAGTTCCTTTAAAATTTTAATGTAATAAGTCCATCTTGTGTCCTCTGAGTGCGTGCACTGCTGCTCGCCTTTCCTGTGCAAGCTAAGGGTTGAATGGCTTTGCGCAGTGCGAGTTCGGGCTGTATCCAGGGTACGTGAGCACTGCAATCTTCCAGATCTTCGTTCACTTTGTTTTAGAGAGCAATCAGTTAGCTGAATTTCAGCTCCAAGTCCCTATCTGCCTTCCATGGGTTGTTTCCAAAGCCAGATCAGTTTTCAAAGCCTCTGTGGGACTATTCAGGTCTATCGAATGCATGTGGCACTCAGTGGCTAGTCTTGGGGCCGGGCGGTGGCTTATCCCACAGTTCAGCACTCAGTGTCTAGGGCATCCTGTACAGGATCAGATGAAGGAATGCACAGCTCAGGGGTGCCCAAATCATAAACAATGGTATGGGGTCAATGAGGGGGCTCCTCCCTCTCTGCAATCTCCAAGTATTTTCTGGCTCCTTGGCTTCCCTTCCAGGCCTCCTGCCAGACAGCTTTCATCACCCACAATGCCCCTAACTCCCTCTGAGTGTGCTGATGTTCGGGGGCAAGCTGCAGAAGCAGCGGTAGAGGAAAAATCACACAGGTTTTCTCTGCTCTTCTGGGGACCTCATTTCCTCCCATCAGAGCAGAGGGTTCTCCTTCCTCCCTCAGAGTCGAGCAGCCATGGGCCTCCACAGAGGCGGGGGCGCAAGAGAAAGGAAACAGGACGCAGCCACCATCCCTGAGCGCCGGGAACCCCATTTCCCAGTCTTCGAGCCAGGACTCGGTGGTTTCTGTTGATGTGCTCTCTGTCCACACCCATGAAGTTACCCTGTCTTCACATGTGACACCAATCATTCTGTACAAAACGAACACAGTCTAGGTCACAAGGATCATTTTCCTTTTGAAAAAACATGAGGACGATGTAACAACACTAAATGCATTACTTAAAATCTCCAAACCTGTGACCCTACCTCAGCACTTCTCCCTTCACCTTCCTGCATGTCTTAAGCACACAAAATTACTTTTCAAATGTATCTTCATTTCTTTGTCCTAAACTAGTTATCAAATGGCTACCCTAAGCAGGGCACTGGGCCACACGAGATACAAACATATCCCGTGACCCCAGCTCTGTTTACGGAGGATGGAAAGGCACAGAAAGGCCTGCGTATCGCATGGCGGCAGGAGTCACCAAGGAAACAAGTCAGGTGGCTCCGTGGTGGAAAGTGGGTGGCTGAGAGGCAAAGGCCACGGGTCCACATGTTTCCTAGCACACGAATCCAGCATTAGTTTGTCAAGCTCCAGGTTTTTCTAGGAGAATTGAAAGAGATTACACTGAGTTCATAGGTTTTTAGACAATGAATACATTTACATCGCTGAATCATCTTAGCCAAACACATGAGGCAGCTGTTTATTCAGGCGTTCCCGCGTCCTTTCCGGCTTGGGCGTGTGGGTCAGTGTATATTCCTTATGAGCGGGCCCTGAAAGTCTATGACACGTAATCATACACAGTTTCTACTTTCATGCAAATAAATAGGCTTTATTTGGTGGAATTGCTTCCAATGTTGTTCTAATGTCCACTTTACTAGTGTTTGTTGTGACTTCCCAATACCTCTCTTTGACCTGGATCAGGGAATGAAGATTACATTAAGTTTTTAATAACAAAAGAAAAAGCCCCACTTGGCTTCTTGGCATGGTTACCATTCAGGGTGACCAACAACTATTCTCAGGGATGCTGGAGGAGCAAGAAAAACATAAGCCTTCATGGATGATTACTGCCACCCCTTACCACTCTCCACCTGATTTTTATTATTTCCCCGCCAGTGTGTTATTTTTATCTCAAATAATTCAGGAAAACTTGTATTTGACTGGCTCCCATGAATAAGAAACATTCTACTGGGGCACCTGAGTGGCTCAGTCAGTTAAGCGTCTGACTTTGGCTCACGTCATGATCTCGTGGCTCATGGGTTCGAGTCCCATGTCAGGCTCTGTGCTGACAGCTCGGAGCCTGGAGCCTGCTTTAGATTCTGTGTCTCCCTCTTTCTCTGACCCTCCCCTGCTCATGCTCTCCCTCAAAAATAAACATTTAAAAAAAATTTTTAAAAACAATAAAAAACTTAATAGAGGGGATCTATGTTTATAAACTATCCAGCACAGGACAGGCCTCTCCCAGTACCGAAAGTATGAACGAATGAATGGGTGTGATTGTTAACGAATGTGTTGGTACACACACTTTATGACTCTCGTAAAATATTGGCTGGGCCATAAGTCACAACAGCCTGTGGGAACAGTCAGCTTCAAAACCTGTGACCTAACACAGGAGAACACGGCTATTCAGGGACACAGATTGCCCCTTCCTGAGACCACACCGCCATCTATAGCCTTTAAGGGTGACTCCAAAGGCCACCCACAGAGTGACAGCTGGGAACGGTCACATTCGGGTGCCAAATGCAGCGCCTTCCCTACAGCCCACGGCACCAACAAAGTACTAAGCAGTAACTAACGTTGAGGATGAGGAGCCTGAATTAAATAAAGCCCCTAAGTCACTGAAGAAAGAAGTCAAGAACCTGGGCACTCACGAAGATCACTGATCAACCAACCTACATTTTAAATACGTTCTCAGCGCTAACATCTCCAACCCTTTCATCTGGAGACGACGATGCTCGATGCAAGTGCTCATCTGTGCCGTCCCGTGCACGGGGCTCACCTCACGTGAGCGCGGCTGACGGGGGACTGAGGGCACATGCGGCGGGCCTGTTACATAAGAGAACGCTCTCGGCAGACACATCACTTCTGAAACCACAGAAGCCAAACCACAGTGGAAAATTCAGCTGTTCTGGAAAGAAACACCAAGATAATTTTCTGCAAAGTTTCCTACGCTGGTATGCATTCTTCTACGGTGGCCTATTTTTCTAGTGCTTCTTAAAGTCCACATGATGAAGCAGCACTGAGCCTCTATGAAAAAGTGTACATACAACCCTCACGTCGCCATGGCTAAGGCTGGGGACGTGGCATCCGACACGTGCTTGTGGAAAGGCAGCAGGAGTCCTGGCAGTGTGATCTCGGGAAGGAGTCGGCCTCTGGCTCTGGGTTCCAGCGCACGGAGGGGACTACGTGCGAGATTTCAGGGGTCTCCCAAGATGGAAGATTCTAAGCCTTTTCTTCAATATGTATGTAAACCTCCAAGAATTCTGAAGGCCTTCACCCGCTCAGCTGTTGAGGACCATCTAGGCTGGGGACAGACGCCACCTAACACAGCAGCTGCTTCCACATACAGCCCTCGGGCCCCAGTGTCCCCAGAACCGGGCTGGCCCAAGCCTGCCGGACGGACTCCGCGTCCTGAGGCAGGTCCCTGGGAGCCGGCTGCACGGGGTCGGGTGACCTTGGAGGCCGGCACTGGCAGGTCCCTCTCTCAGGGCCCCTGCGACCGGGGCTCCTGCCACTGCCCAACGCCGCTCCCCGCTGCCCTCCCACCCGCCTTCTCTTCTGCACTCACGCCCGGGCCCACCTCCGCTCCTCCCCGCTCCGTCCTTACTTGCCCATGATGGATCAACTGAACATTTAGTTTTGTCCTTGTAAAGTCGGTCAGTAAACACCATTCCCAAGTTTCCGGAGCCCTCCATAGGGAGAAACACAGAAGGTTCCTTGCTATTTCTGAGGACGCGCACTGCCAAGCATTTTCACAGCCCCTGGCGGTGGGACAGCTGTGGGCTGCCCTGCTCCGCCAGGACTTTGGACACGTGAACTAGATAAATGACGCGATTTGACTTGCTGCCATTTCTGGGCACGCTGTGTAGACAAGGTTATTTAAATACCGAAACACAAATGGAAAAACAGCGCGTAGTTTCAGTGTTTCGGTGGGTGGCGCTCTAGTCACACAACGTAGGAACCGCACTAAGTGTGGGCGCAACTGTGCGTTTCCCCTCGGGGAGGCTCGGCCATGCGCCTTGGGCCTCGGGGTCGACCCCTCTGCGGCTCCACCAGTTTCCCTCGTCAGGCGGTTGGTCCTCGCAGGCAGCGTGACGATCACCACCCGGCCCAGACTGGCAGCTCTCCCTGCACGACAGAAAGTTCTGGAAGTCCTTGCAGGCCGGAGCTGGAGGCACTTGGGCAGTGGCTTCCCCCGACGCAGCAGAGGAGAGTCCTCAGTTGTGAGTCTCACAACGCGATTCTCTGCTCTAGAAGAACAAATGGGGCTCCAGCTGCCCAGGACGTCCTGAGGGCCCGCACCCACGGCGGGCAGGAGGCGGGGTCCCGGGAAGAGGACGCGCCAGGAGCTGGAGGCCCAGCTGGGCCCAGGACGCTGTCACTCTGTGACCCAAGAGTCCTTCCTTCAAATGGGACCATTTCCACTTTCCCAAGAGCGTTCATTTGTTCATTATGTTGCTATGATTTCACCTAAAACACGATTTTCATGGGCCAAACTTGGCCAGTTACTTTTCCTAAGGCTCACTTCAACACCTATTTGACTTAGGACTTAAAGCTCAGAGTATTCTGGTCCCTTTCTAGGAAATACCTACATTTCACTCAGTAATTGTTTGGTTTCAAGGTAATGCATGGGTCCATGAAGCCATTCAGATGTTTGCTTGCTACGATTTATCTTGATTATAGAACAGACCCCTTTTCTCCACTGATGCAGAGCACAACCACAGAAAACCGAGTACACTTGAGCTTCAGTTTTCAGAAGAATCACATCTCAGAGCTTCGCCAGTACGTCAGCAGGCCGGCACTGCCTGGTCCTACGGGCATAAGTGCTGACATGTGGAAACAATGCAGGCCAACCTCCAGAAGCCTCTTCGTCTCCTGGCTTGCCACTTCACCTGTGCTCCCTGCAGTGCGACGGCGGCACATTCACGATCGACCCCGGACTCATCAGCCCGGACGTAGGCCCTACGGTTTCCTGAAACACACGGACAACTGTGAGAGCTTGTTGCCTGCAGTTCACGGACATCCCACCAGAGCCCCCCGGTTTGTGTGAATCGCAGGCAGCGGCACCGCCGAGGACCACTTCAACCGAGTGCAGGGTGAACCTGGGGGCACTCGGAGTCACGTCAGAACCCACCGCGGCTAGGGCTGCCCGTGGAACAGGTGACCTGGCAGAAGAAAGGGATGTCCCCCGGGGCTCGCTGTTGGCAGAGAAAGGGGGGGGTTGTTCTCTGCAGAGCAAAGTGGGGGCTCACGAATACCCTCGAGAAAAAGCTCAGACCATCCCCGACCCTGGGAGAGGCACAGTCCCCTCTATCGGGTCTTCCTGCCTCCCTTCCCTCACTTTAAAGTCTCAAGTTCTTGAAAAGACCTAAAATTATATTAAGGTAATAATTATGACGGGTCACTCTTGTGCTGCTAACATACAACAAGCTGCGAGTACGACAGCACAACCAGAGCAGCGGGAAGGCAGCCTCGGGGAGAGGACTGTCCCCAGGCTGGGGGCGACGCGGTGCAGACCTGCGAGAAGGACGCGGTAAACCCAGGGCCGACCACTCAGAAGCTGCCTGAAACGTACACTGGGGACACTCAGGACGCCCGCTAAGAGAACAGAACCCCAGAGTTCTCACGAGGAGCCTTTCTTTTCTTTGTCCTGCACCCGCGTGAGAAGGCGGACGTCAGGTGAACCTGGCGTGGGGCCGTTTCACGGGACACACGCCAAGCCGTCACGCCGCACGCTGTGAGCTTACACAGCGATGTATGTCCGTCATCCTCAGCAAAGCTGGAGAGATATATAGTGAAAGATAACTTAAGGAATCAAAACGTTACACTAGAAAATATTCACTTATTGCAAAAGAAAGCAGTAAAGGAAGAGAGACAGAAAAGACACGGGATGTTTACTCAACAAATACTAAAACTGCCGACGTAAACCCAAAGTATATTAGTAACACGAAATGTGAATGGATCAAACAATCCAGTCAAAACGCAGAAGTTACGGACTGCATTTTTTTAAAATTCCAACTCCATGCGCTTTCCAGGAGACAAACTTTAGATTCAGAGACAGAGATGTCACACAAACTGCACAGAGCAGGAGCGGCCACACCACGTCAGGCCAAACAGATTTAAAACAAAACAAAACTGCTCGAGAGGGACATTTTCTGAAGACACAGCAACTACACACATGCACCCAACAGCAGAGCTCCAGAAACACCAAAAGTGAAAAATGACAGAACGGAAGGAAGAAACTGGTAATTCAGCAAAAGCTGGCAATTCCAATGGCCCCGCTCTCAATAACGAATAGAACGAAAAAGATCACGGAGGAAACGGAGCACGGAGAGCCCTGCATAGCCGGACGCTTGCCCCGATGACTGCACGCAGATTCACAAGTGCACCAGAGTAACTCCCAATGCAAATCGAAACCACAGTGTGACAGCACTTCACACCCATCAGAACGGCGATATTCAAAGAGCTGGTAATGAGCGTCCCACGAGCCGTCATACCGTCTCACAGCCTTGATGGAACCGTGAGCCTAGTTGGTCCGCCTGGAAGGGCGGGGGCGGGAGTGCTGTCCCCAGGAGGTGACTGCCGGCCAGAAACGTCTCCCAGACACCCCGACACCTAACGAGTGTGCTCCCATTCCCGCGGGTCCTCTGGGGGCCACCCCATGGGTCACATGCCATCCTAGGCCCAGGGACACCTCTGTGCCTGCCCAGGACGGCTCACACAGCCAACGGCCCGTCAGCTACAAAGGAAGTAAAATACCCCAGTGCACAGGACAGAGGCGGACTGGGAGGGACACCGTGTCCCCTCGGGTTGCATTGTCTCTCAGAACAGGAGGGACACATGCCGGCCGGGATTCTCGGGAAAGGGCGGTGTAGACGAGGAGCCAGTGTGCGGCGGGGATGGCATCGGTGTGCTGACAAGGGCCGACCGGCACTGCGGCTCCCAGGAGGCCCTGGCCCACTTCCTGGCCTCCTTCCCTTGGGGCTTATGGCTCCATGTCACCGAGGGGTTATAATCAGACTGTCACGTGTATAATGTCGCTCTCACCGTGTCACTTTCCTTACCTGTGAGGGCTCAGCAGATATTCCTGCACCATGGAGGCTGACAGAAATGAACAACGGGCACCGTATGAACCACGGAGTCTCACGGGGATCAATCAAGTAGGTCCAGGTGACTCTTTATTAATAAAGGTGACTTTTAATAAAAAACATAATTTAATTCAAATAAAAAAGTACAGACTGTAACACAATCACAGCGTCACTCACATTCACAGGGACGTGTAGGCCTCCCTCTCGGCTGTTCAGTACGGAGACCTCGGTGACCAGCGGACAGCAGCTCGGCAGGCGCGGGGCCAGGGGGGCCGCCCCCCACCCACCCCGGCGCTGTCTGCAGAGGCCCGCGGGGCACCGATGCGTGGATACAGGCTGTCAGTCTGGACGTGTTGTTAGGCGGTGAACGCTGTCCCGGCCCGATCTGGATTAATGCCATCAGCCTACACAGCTGAACTAAAAGCCCTGCTTAACGGCTTCAGACGCATCCTGCTATTCCGCATGCCTGCAGACATCTTCACAAACGATAACTAACTATAAAGAAGACAGCCTGTGACTGAAGCTCCTCGTCAAGACCGGGGCAGTGACGACCAGCACTGTTGGTGACAACTCCGGGAGTTAAAAGAGCAACCTCTAGATGTCTTCAAAGCAAGCACAACTAGGCAGCACACACACAAGTATTTTAACACAAGCTTCCTGGCCTAAGAACACTTCCAGGCGGAAAGGAATATATGATAAAGCGGACACATCAGATTTAACTTAAAGTAACAGGCTTCAGTGCTACGAACTTACCAGGTCATTCTGCCCACCATCTGGAGAACCAGCTAACATCAGACACACTCTGATTCTAGATGGCTAAAGCCACACACACACACACACACACACACACAGCTGTGTGAACCTACAGCTTTATTCACACCTTGCGGGATGCTCTTAGTACTCATATTTTAACGGGTTCACACCCTGTAAGGAATCTCAGTCATAGATAATCAACTTCCACAGAGAAATGTGTAGCAAACCAAATTGAGAATATTCTATCTTCCACACGTGGGCTCAAGTAGGAAGCATTTTGTTTAGTATAATGAAAAGTCAATTTTTAAAAATATCTGCAGTCTTTTTGAAACACAAGGCACCAATAGGGAGCAGACTTTCTAGCGAAGAGTGATTGTCTGGGGGGAAAAGAAAATGGAACTGATCAGAGTCCTTTGTCCTCTGTTGATTAGAATACTTCCTTCTTTCACGTCACGCAACGTCTTCCAGATAATCCGCCACATCACTGAGCTGGGACACGGTCAGGTCCTGAGTCAGGTCATCAAGCTTTGTTGTTCCAAAGGAAAAAAAAAAGAGCTGGTGTCAGAATACAGAGTCATAAATAATCTTTAAAATGCACTGCCAAGAATTTAAATATTACCTTGTACTCTTTAAACCACTTCACACTCAAAGTCCTCTACTTTGAGTAGAGGACTTTACCTCTACCTCCCTTCTTCCTCGTATTTTGAAGCCTGGGACAATTACCAAAGGCTGAGCCCACAGCGCCAAGTGCGCGCCCACAGCCCCCGGTCCCCACAGCCTCCCAGCCGCCCTGGTGGCTGTCCGGTGGCTTCAGCCTCCTGCAGGGGCACCAGGTGCAACAAGATGCTGAGCGCCGTGCGCTGCGCTCACTCAGACTCCCCGACACCCCCGTGCGCACGCACCTCCGCTTCCCTCCCACGGGGACCAAAGCTGGCATGGAACAGCACGTCCCCCCCGCCCCGAGTCGGCCCCTGTCAACGGGCTCCTGCGTGCGGCCATCCCCTGGCGGTCATGGGCACTCGGGGAACGCCCCTCCCGCGGACGGCAACGTTCACGCCCGCCGGGGCGCCTCTGGCCTGAGAGGCGCTCCCCCGACCCGGTGGCGCCGCCGCCGCCTCTCGTCTCCCACGGAGCACGTGCCTGCCCGGCGTCCGCGGGACGGCCTCCCACGCCTCCCACGCGCACAGCCCGCCGGCCGCCTGCTGCCCCGCCCCCTCCGGGCTTCTGCACCTGCCCCGAGCGGCCTGAGACGCGGCTCCCCCTCCCCTCCCGGGGCTCTCGCGCCCGCGCCCATCCCGACTTCTCGCGCCTCTACGTCTGCACCCCCGAGGCGGTCGGCTCTGGCTCCGGGTCTGACCCGCCGTGGCCCTCCTACCCTCCTACCCTCGTTCGTGGCAGCCGAGGCCCCGCCACAGGGCACAGGGGCCCCGCAGCGTGCGGTGACCCCGGAGCAGCCGGCAGGAGCAACTACGGGCTCCTGGAAGCCGCTCTCTTTGACGCGGGCCAAGCGGCTGTCACGTCACAGTTTTCCACTATCTTCCTCCTAGTCTGTGTACATTCTTTTAAAGCTTTACAGCAAATCAAGGCAGCAGACACAGGCACAAAGAGCATTCTATGGGAGGCGCTAGCACCATACTTTATCGCTGGTGTTGATGTCATCGATCTCCACAGAAAGATCTTCTTCGATCTCTTCACCAATACTTAGCTCACTTTTTTCTGAGCGATGGCTGGTACTAGTTTGTGAGAAAGAAAAATCAAGAACACCAAATATAAACATTTAAATAAAGTATTAAGTACCATTAACTTCGTACCGATTATCTCACCTCGTCCTTAATATAACTTATCGAGGGCAATAGAAACGGGAAGTCAATTTAAGAGAAGAGAAAACTAAGGTCCATGATGGTGACTATGGCCACAATATCAGGTAAAAGCACAAGCCCAGATTTTTAAAATTTCATCTGTGAATCATGCCACCTCTCAAAAAAACTGTATGACAAATCACTGTTAAAAAACAAAATATAAATTCCCAATTGGAGGGGAAGAAAACCCCGTCAATCACATAAAATTCTCCGACTCTAAAATTTTTGTCATATCCACATTTCCAAACCATTAGGCAACTCACAGATTCTATTATCGTCATGCACATAAAAAGTCATCTGAACAAAATACTGTGCTCTGTCATCTGAATGAGACCACTAACTGCAGAGGGCAGTGTCTTAGGCATGTGTCCACACCCTCCACGGGCTGTGGGAGCACGTGGACCAGGGCCACCTGACGCCTCTGGGCGACTGTGTCTGTTCTTATCAAGTTTCCTGAATGTGACGAATTTGTTCACATTCTAATGCAAAACCAAACCATGCTCCAAAGTGCAGGGTATAATTCTGGATTAACTATCTTTGATTCATCTGCAATCAATGTGAACGAGAGAGTCCAATACACTAAAATAAGCACAAGTGGAATTCCATCACATTTTCCTGTATCACAAATTGTTTACAATTTCTTTGTGGCCCAACTATTTTTCTCACCTGTTAAAATCATCAACATAATCATCTTCTTCTCCAGTCCCTGTAAGTTTCAGAAAAGATGGGTTACATTTACATCTGCACGCTTTACACCATATCTACAATTACACACACTCTTCCTTCAGGAAAACTCCATTACTGAATTATACTGCATATTTAAAAATGAAGTCTCCAGGATTAGAAATGTTTTTACCATATAGAACCTGAAAGCAAGGATTAAATAAACTACTTAAGACGTAACAAAATGTCATTCGTAAGATGTGGTTAATACCCAGTCTTGTACTCCAAGTACCCGAAAGGTGAATCACATTGTATGTTTATTATCTGTAAAGTCATCTGATATTAAAATGGTATCAAACACAACGGGAGGCCTCAAAAGCAGGTTATCATGAGCTCCCTATTGTTGCCTCACGATCAGTGAGTTCGAGCCCCACGTCGGGCTCTGTGTTGACAGCTGGGAGCCTGGAGCCTGCTGCGGATTCTGTGTCTCCCTCTCTCTCTGAGCCTCCCCCACTCACACTCTCTCAAAAATAAATAAACATTAAAATAATAAAATATAGTAACATCTAGTTAGGGCTCTTGGTTAATGTACCAGGATTTTACGATCCGTGTGACCTCAGGCAACTTACTTAACCTGATTCTCATCTGCAAAGATGAGGAGGATAGTAAACCCAAGCTCAAAGAGTAAGATTTAAATAAAACCGCTTCTTGGTACAGTGCCAAGTGCATCGTCACTACCATCATTATTATTCTAGGCTGATCCACTAACATTCATACATTACTTTTTAAATGTTTTTTATTTATTTCTAAGAGAGAGAGAGAGTGAGCAGGGAGACACAGAATCGGAAGCAGGCTCCAGGCTCTGAGCTGTCAGCACAGAGCCCGACGCAGGGCTCGAAGCCACGAACCGTGAGATCATGACCTGAGCCCAAGTTGGATGCTTAACCGACTGAACCACCCAGGCGCCCCCCCATACATTACTTAAAACACAGATAATTCTATAAATTCACGATGAAAATAAAAACAAACAGAAAGCAATACGGTTGCAATACCATCAAACAAAACTAAACAGAAATGCTTATTTACACGGAACCCTAACATCCGGATGGGACGGAAGGAACCAAACCTCAGCTGGCCATCCCTCCATCTTCCCCGGGGTAACACCTGCAAGCGCAGCACGATGACGGCATGGTCCCCAGTGGAAGGCGAGGCGAAGCAGCGGACCCCTGGTCCCCAGCTGGCACCTGCAGAGCGGCCAGGCCCCTTTCCTCACCAAGGAGAGCTCTCAGCGGCCCCTCCTCACAGGCAGGCTGAGGCTGCCCTGGCTTTCACAGAAAGCAGGGCCGTCACAGAGAAGCGGGACGGCTGGCGGTGCAGGTGGGACGGAAGGAGAAGCAGGCAGGGCTGGGGCAGGGCAGGAGCAGGGCAAGTGTAGGGGTGGAGCAAGTGTAGGGGTGGAGCAGGTGGGTGTAGGTAGGGGCGGGTAGGTGTAGGGCGGGTGTAGGGGCAGGTGTAGGTGTAGGGGCGGTGTAGGTGTAGCGGGTGTAGGTGGGGCAGGTGTAGGTGCAGGCAGGTGCAGGTGCAGGGGCGGGTGTAGGTGCAGGGGCGGTGCAGGTGCAGGGGCGGGTGCAGGGGGCGGGTGTGGGTGCAGGGGCGGGTGCGGTGCAGGGGCGGGTGCGGGTGTAGGGGGCGGGTGCGGGTGCAGGGACGGGTGCGGGTGTAGGGCGGGTGCAGGGGCGGGTGCGGGTGCAGGGGGCGGGTGCGGGTGCAGGGCGGGTGGAGGTGCAGGGGCGGGTGTGGGTGCAGGGGCGGGTGTAGGGTGTAGGGGCGGGTGTAGGTGTAGGGGCAGGTGTAGGTGCAGGGCGGGTGTAGGTGTAGGAGGGTAGGGTGTAGGTGTAGGGGCGGGTGTAGGGGCGGGTGTAGGTGCAGGGGTGGGTGTAGGTGTAGGGGCGGGTGTAGGGGCAGAGCAGGGGCGGGGCGGGGCAGGGGCAGGGAGGGCCGGGCTGCAGGCTGTGTGTGGGGCTGCAGGGCAGGGCCTGCCGGAACCGGGACTGAGCCCCTCCCAGGGAAGGACAGCGGACGGAGGACGCAGCAGGCCCACCCAGCATCACAGCTGCAGGGTCACAGGGTCACAGGGTCACAGGCGGCAGCCAGGGGCGCGTCCAGGCTGCTGCTGAGGGGAGCCGAGACACCGACAGAGGCAGCTGGCCCTCACGAGGCAGGGGACGTTCTCTCAGGTCCGCGCGCACCTTACAAGGAGGTGGGTGCCGCCAGCACCAGCGGACAGGCCGGGACGGGACCCGCTCGCCTCCGCCTGGCTCACCACCGGGGCCCCGGCTGCCATCTCACCTGCGCCCACCTGCTCCCAAACTCAAGTCCTCTCCACTTGCTGGGATGTTCTCCACAGCAGGGAGGGCATGATGGCCGGGCCCTGGCGCCCACCCAGCGCTCAGACCCGGGGAAGCGCGCGTCACGCAGGGAGGGAAGAGGGGCCACACACAGAGTGCGGGCCAAACCATTTCTGCCAGTCCCTCCCGAGCGGGGTGCGCCCCATGGGCGCCCACCCCCAGCGCCCAGAGAAGGGACTCAGCCTTTTCGGTCTGCGCTGAAAAGTCTCTGCTTCGCGCTCACCCATCTGGTCTTGGCAGAGGAGTCACCTGCCAGGCGAGGCCCCCCGCCTGCCTGGTGAGGGCAGGCCCACCTCCCGCCGGTGAACACCCCGGGGACTGCCGGGCGCCCGGTCAGGAGGCACTCACTGGAGGCTAAGCTCTGCATTTCAGATTTTATTCTAAAACATAATGGTCTTCATCCCATCAGGACTAAAAATGGGAAACTGAGTTACCTAATCCAAGTGATCCAACTTTATCACTGACCAACTTCAGATCTTTCAAAACCATGTTTCCTCTTTTACCTGGGGAGAAAAACAGCCACATGGGGCTGACTTAGAACACAGCAGTCTCTAAGCCATACCATTGTTTTTTCCACTATAAGATTTATGCTTAAAACGTAATAACCAAAAACTAAGAATTACAAACTCAGATTGATGACTGCTCACATCACGCATCGCATCCCCTTTTTAACCACACGATGCTGTTCTTTACTGAAATCTGACCATCCAAGCGATGGATTTCTGGCCTAACAATATCACCATCTATAAAAACTCTCACTGGGTATGAACTCATGCACTACAGTTAATTATTCTCATCAATTTTATTTTCTTCAATTTTGCTTTAATTCAACTGCTATTTCATTTACCAAATTGATTATTTTTTCAGTCCTAAGTGCTCGATGTCCTCTCCAAGTCATTATTCTCTACTCACTATTAAGAGTGACCTGAGCATGACCCGCTAAATTCTCACTGCGGGTGGGGCCACAGTCACAGACGTGTGGCCGGTCGGGGGACGGCTAAAGGCCACACATCATCCCCTTCACAAAGCCCGGGAGATCCCATAGCTGCATCACCTGATATAAACAAGTTAGTAAACACTGCAAAATTATGCAAAATCACACCATTTCCTAATAAAGATCTGCTTTTGAGAAAACGTTCTCCAAAAAAGGCACATTTATGGTCTAAAACACTGTCAATTAAATCTCAGTAAACCACCCTCACCTGCACATGTCTACACTTAAAGGCTACGCTTTTAAATCCTGTCTCGTCACCATCTGCGTGCGGGAAGGGGCAGGAGGGTGGACTGAGCAGGGACGTGGTTTCCACGTCTAGCAATCCGCCTCTCTGGTACATGGAAAAAGAGGTCAGAGGGGCGCCTGGGTGGCTATGTCAGTTAAGTGTCCGACTTCGGCTCAGGTCACGATCTCACAGTTCGGGAGTTTGAGCCCCACATCGGGCTCTGTGCTGACAGCTCAGAGCCTGGAACCTGCCTCAGATTCTGTGTCTCCCTCTCT
>JAESUZ010003961.1:0-68883 GCA_017311185.1 Proteles cristata cristata
ACCTGAGCCAAAGTCGGACGCTTAATTGACTGAGCCACCCAGGTGCTCCTGTATGTTTTTATTTTAATTATATGTGTTCCATATGATATTAGAGTTATTTATTGGCATGGCTGTCTCTCATTCTAGACTATAAGCTCCTTTGGGGACATGAGCCATATTCTTCTCTCTTTCAACCCATTGATGGAGATGAGGTGTTGTGCTGTGCCTGACGTACAATGAGTGCTCTGGAAAGGCTTGCTGAACTGAATGTAAGACATGTTCTCTGCCTGGTCTGTATTCCATTAGCTTTGCTCTCTTGGCCCCAGCTAGAATAAATCACTTCCTCCCCACCCGTTAGGGTCAAATTTCTCTTACTAGTAGAAACTCAAGGATAAGCTGTCTTTCTGTGACCTGGCTACCATGCCTTGTTTCCTTCCAGGCAGCAAAATTAAAAGGCAGATCTCCAAATTAGAGGTTAGGTCTAAGCAATTAATTAATGTGGGTCAAATGTGTCCTGAGTCATTTTTGTGGCTCACCACTGGAGGAGGAATTTAATCAAGATCAACTTCATCGGAAAAAAGTGTTAATGTGAGTTAAGCTTATCCAGGCTCTGAAAGGTGCCTTTGGAGCGGGAATGTCGGGTGCAAATGCATTGGGGGTACGCCTAGTGGTACTCACAGAATCATCTCCACGGTGATATGGGCCCCAGTGCTGATAACAGTAGGATTACATCCTCAGCCTCCATCCTGGTTTCTGGCTTCTTTTCCTTATATTCCCGATTTCCTTTGCATGTCTGTGCCTCCCAGCCCCCATAATCCGTTCTCCTTCCCCCGGCCAGCTAGCCACCCTTCCCTGGCCCCTCTTAGATGCCTCTCGGCCACTGGGGTTGGTTTGTTGCAGGTGTGTGTGTGTCTATTTCCAGGGGTTTTAGTGTTACGGTGCACAGGCCTTCAAAGCACACGGACCCCTTTTCTCTAAGATTGATGTTGACACAAGTCCACTTAAATTAATATTCTCATCTCCGCTAATTTGCCTGTAGGGAGTAAATTCAGATGCAAAACCGAAGACAGCCTGGGGAGGGAGGAACAGGAAGAAAGGGGTGTTAGGGAATATCTTTTACTGTTTAACCAGCAAACAACCCAGGAAGATCAGAAGGGCAGGTTTTATTATCAACTCCAGTGAAGAAACGAACAAAGGAGGCAGGTCAGAGAAGTCATTAGCGAATAAGGAAAACGGGGGTGGGGGGGTTAAAACCTGGATTTTCTTTAAATATTTTTTTTAATGTTTTATTTATTTTTGAGAAGGGGGGGAAGGGCAGAGAGAGGGGGCCGGCAGAGGATCTGAAGCAGGATCCGTGCAGACAGCAACAAGACGCGGGGCTCGAACTCACAAACCGCGAGATCATGACCTGAGCCGAAGTAAGATGCTCAACCGACTAAGCCACCCAGGCGCCCCTGAAACTTAGGTGTTCTCATCCCTACTCCAGTGCTCTTCCAATGCCACCAGGATGTTTGCCATATATGCTGCCTTTTTTAAAACGGAGAGAATCCGTTCCATACCAAGCAACAACCTGGCGTTAATGGTTTATACTAGGGGTCAGCAAACCATGGCCTGTATGGCAGACCCTGCAAGCCACCTCTTCTGTTATTGCCCACAAGCTAAGAAGTGTTTTCTACGTTTTAATGGTGAAAAAATTGGACGAGTAATATTTCATGGCACATGACGATAAAAAATTGAAAATTGCACGTGTACGAAGAGTTTTGATGAGACACAGCCATGTCCACCCATTTATGCATCGTTTCTGCGCTTCGATGCCCCAGTGGCGGGGTGAGTAGCCGCAGAGGAGACTGTGGGGCTGGCCAAACCCAAAGTGCAGGAACCTTCCTCTCCCAAGCTTTTGCTTTGGGCTGTTTCAGTTTCCCGTAGTCAGCTGGCCAATAGCAGACGACCCTCCTGCAAGGTCAGAAGGTCAGAAGGTCAGAAGGTCGACAGTAGCCTAACACTGCGTCTGCGTCGTACCACCTTCGTTGTTCATCTCGCCACACGGGCATTTTATCACCTCGTGTCATCACAGGAAGAAGGGTGAGTACAGTAAGATCTTTTGGGAGAGAGACAGACCACGTTCACACTGCTTTTATGACAGTATAATTGTTTATTTTATTATTACTTATTACGCTTAATCTCTTACTGCGCTTGATATATACATTTATCATAGGCATGTATCTATAGGAGCAAACAGTCTATATAGGGTTTGATATTCTCTGCGGTTTGTGGCATCCACTGGGGGGACCCTGGAAGGTGTCCCCCATGGATGGAGCAGGGAACTGGTGCCTTTCCAATCAGAGTCTCCGCAGAAATACTTTTCCGACCACCAGTTTAGGTCCTTGCTGTCTAAAGTGCTACCTAAGTGCTGACCTACAGACCATGTTAGAAATGTAGACTGTTAGGCACCTTCCAGATCTATGGACTCAGCAGCTGTATTTTAACTGTAATTTAACCCCCACCCCCACCCCCCGATTTGTATGCAGATTAAAGCTTGAGCTGCTCAGGCTCTAAGGCAGTTGATGAAGGCTTTTTCTTCTTCCACAAGCAGTCTGTAACTGGACACGGAATAAGCCTTCGTGCCAGACACGTAGGAATGTGACTTGTTTTCCACCGCTGCCTGGCTTCAGCTTCCACATCTACTGTAAACAGAGGATAAACATGTGTTCCTCATACATTCGTTCTGGATTGGATGGTGTATTCGTCTCCTAGGGCCACCCTAACAAATGACCACAAGCGGGATGGCCTGCAACAACAGAAATTTCTTCTGTCATAGATGTAGAGGCCGGAAGTCCAAAATCAAGGGGTCAGCCAGGGTGGTGGTCCTTCTGAAGGCTCTGGGGGAGAATGCTACCTCCTGCCTTCTCCGCTCGGGCGGGGCTCAGGTGTCCTCGGTTTTTGCCTCCGTCTGCCTCCTCTCTGTGTCTGCTCCTCTCTTACCAGGACGACAGTCATTCAATCAGGGAATCACCCTGATTCTAGGATCCTATCATCTTACGGTCCTTAATCAATTCTATCTGCAAAGGCCGAATTCTTAAATCTGGTCAGGTTTTGGAGGTTCGGAGGTTCTAGATGGGCAATGAATTTGGGGGTAGGCACTATTCAGCCCACTGCAGATTACGTCAACGAGAGTCAAATGTCTGGCAGAGTGTGAGCACTTAACACACGTGTTTCCTCTCCTCTCTCTCCCCTTTCATGCAAATGGCTCAAGGGCACAGAATAGCCTGGGGAATTGTTCTAGGAATCTCCAGCTAGATCTTCCCCATTTTGACAGAGGGGTATCTCATCCCCTGGGACACACAGAAGATGCTTTCATGACATGTGTCCTGGAGCCAAAGCAGTTTGCTTTTTTCCTCTACATTTTGGTGCAAAAATTCTTTTCAAGTGCAGGAACAAGTGCAAGAAGCCATAGGCAAGGAGAGCCTCAAGGCGTGAGAGCCTCAAGGCGTAGCTGTTGTACTTGGAGGTCTCGCTGTCTTCCTCTCTGTCCTCAGTGAAATTCCTGCTTTCTGTTGCTCCTCTGAAGGAGAGCTTTCCCTTTACCCCCAAACGCATGTGTATCTCAGGAAAAGCCAAGACAGGTACTAAATTTCAACTTGCTCACGGAGCAAATCTTGATGGGTGTTAGTCTGGGGGTGAATCGAATTTGGAGCCTCCTGGCTAATGCCATCGTTGGCAACGTTCAGATCCACCGGGTCGTGTGACAGGCTATTCGGCCAAATCCACCCTCTTTCCCAGTGCTTTTGTATGTATATTAGCCCCATCTCCTTTCTGAAGCTCTGGGTCTCACAGAACTCGTGTATTGCACTCTGTCACACAGATCTGGTCTATTCTGTATTAATTATGCAGCTAGCCGCCAGGAGTCCGCATTACAGCTTTGTGAATGTCCTATAAACAGTCTCCCTGGTAGAAGATCCGTGGAAATCTCCTCCGTACCTGGCAACCAAGTGCTGTAATTCTCAACGCAGTGCCTGTCTAGAGCGGAAACAAATCAATAGCTAAATGTGACTGCAGCTAGATTACTAACTCAATCTTCTGGTCTCCAAGGGAGAAAGAGGTGCAACCTTTAATAATGAGGAGGCTGCTGAACCAAGAGTGGGAGCTGTGTTATTAGTAGGAAGAAACCTGCCAAGGAGAGGAGATCCTGGTTTTGGAGGGCATTTTGATTTTTATATTTCTCAAAATTATTATTATTATTTTTTTTACTGTTTGGTACTTCTTTTCTGATCCTGTTTTAGAAACTGATAAAAGGTATTGACTCTTAGCCATCAAAACTCTTTGTTCTGCATGTAGCAGTTCAAAGAGCATACACTTGATTTTCTTGCAGAAGAATTTGGAGGAGCCAGGTATGCTGCACCCAGAACAGGAAAATTGCCTTTGAGGAATGAAGCTTTGAGCTCAACATACATTGTATCAAAGCAAAGTCACCTTAAAGCGGGGGATGAGCACTGGGTGTTATGTGGAAACTAATTTGACAATAAACTATTTGTAAAAAAAAAAAAAAAAGCGGAGGTTCTCAGCTTGGGTGGCATATTTGAATCACCTGGGGAGCTTTTAAAACATACTGGCTTTTAAAACATACTGGTGCCCCAGGCTGGGGACCAGACATTCCTATTTAATTGAGCCAGGGTGGGGCCCAGGTGTTTTATTAAAAGCTCCCCCAGGGATTCTAAAACGGCTTGAGAATTTCCTTAAAGAGATAGAATAGCTTTTAAGACTTCAGGATTTCACCCACACATTGAATGCCTCTAAAGTAAGAATGTGTCATGCATAAATGCCGGAAGGAGATGGTTAGCCAAAGAAGCCAGGAAAAGCTCATCTTTGAACCCTTCTCTGATCACGAGTGTAAACTCCACCCCCTCCCCCACCAATCTCTAGCTCCCTTTCCAGCTTTGTCTCCCTTTATGTTATTTTCCATCTAAAATATTAGCTCCATGAGAATAGTTTGGCTTGGGGCCTGTTTTGTTCACACTTGTATGCCACTGCCTATTAGAGAGAGCCTAATACATGCTAGACACTTAGATATGTTGAATGAATGGGTAAATGCATAAATGAAAGCAGTGACAGAAGTGAGTTTTCCTATTTCTTTAGCAAGCAGCTTGTACGGCGAAACCAATACCAACAGTTCTCTCTAGTCAACTCCATAAAACATCACAAGATGATCATTTGGTTAAGGTTTGGATTCAAATATATGTTTGCCAAAGGAGAAAAAGAATATGCTATCCTTAAACTGATGTAGGTCCTGTGACAGTAGTAAGTATCCCTGTATATTAACTTGACATTGAGATTATACTTTGAATTATAGGCAGGAATACCTCTAGGGAGAAAAGGAGGAAAAGGAACTAGCTGTGCGAACTATTTCATTCCTGTGACATAGTTTTCACTGTACATTAATAAATTAGCATTTAGGTTTTGTACATTATTCTCGTGAGCTTGATTAATATGAGTGCACTCTTGAGCGATGAGTGGATTCACCTCTGCCCTCCATATGGGGCTCACTGAGGTCTCTGAGTCCTCAATGCCAAGTGTTAGACTTTGGACCAGAGCAAATTCACCAAGGTCACGAGGATAATGCCATGAAGCCATTTCCACCTCTACCTAAAAGGGACTTTTGACATTTTAAATTTCATACCACATTTTAAGAAACACAACAATCTCCTTGTCCTTGATTGTGACTTAAAATTTCTAAATTCCTAGGTGAAGATCACTTCATGATTTGCTTTCTTAGACTACAGAAACTGCCCCCTTCTCCACGCCCATGCCCACCTCCAGTGACTCTTTTGACCACCTGGTTGAAGGTCACTGGCCCAACGGAGCCCTCTGCCAGGACCCCTTGCAAGGATGACAGGTCCTCCAGCCTTCAGCTGTGACAGTCAGGCCCTCTGGATAGTGGACCAATCCCTACATCTTCATCTCTTCTATGCATTGGTCATGGCTGCTGGTGAAGAGCCAAAAATTAAGTCCTCCATTAAGAGAAACCTCGGGCTGCACGTAGCCCCAGTCCCAGTCCCAGGAAAAGCCTCAGACTGTTCAAGGCTAAAGCCATCCTCAGACCGCCCTCAGTTCAGCTAATCAAAAAACATTCCAATGGTCTGAGTCAAGGCTGGGAACTGCAGATACAAACTAGCCAGTTTCTCACTGCTTGTCTGAACCCCATGTGGGCCCTTTGAACTCACCTCACAATTGGTCATTTTCAAAGGATTCTCAGCAGTCATGATTGGGTCCCACCAAAAGTAATGAACACCTCACAGACACTGAATGGTCGAAGCTGTAATTGTCATTGGTGCTTATGTGATGATGCTACATGTACTGTAACACCCCCATCCCTTACTCCTTAAAAACCCTATTCGCTATTGTTCTTGGCTTCACCTTGCTGCCATGACACCGGCAGGCTGGGTGAGCCCCTGCTCGAGCTTGCAATAAAGACCCTTTTGTACTTGCATCGGTGCCGGCTCCTTGGAGGTCTCTGGGACTCATGATTCGGGCACAACACTGGCACCAGGATCCTTTGAAGAACAGATTTCTTTGAGGACTTCACTCACTCTTTAGTCTTCAGAGTTTTGAACTCAGTATAAACAAAACAGAGCAAAACAGAAGCCAGAAGGCATTTCCACTAGTTCAGTCTTACGGACCGATTGCTCTGCACGGAGTTGGGGGAAGGGAACAGAAATTGAGCCCTATGTTGGGGACACTCCAACACCAAGAAATAGCTCCTTGGTCTGCCTTCAGCCACATATATGCAGATAGTCCCTCAGCACAGGGATGACAAAGAGTGGCATCTCTTCCGGAGTCTCAGGGCTTCCCAGGTTCCTTTCTGTGTAGATGTCCTCAGATCATGACATCGCCAGGAGCCTTAATATTAAGGGCGATGATCACAGAACAAGAACACAACATTTAAAGGCCTTTGGCTTTCTGACATTGGCCAGGACACTCCCCCCACATATGGTGTTAGGGTGCTCAGGAAGGACAGGCGGTCACCTAGCAGAGTCTCCGTGGTGGGGGACTTTTCTGTGTTTTATTCCTCTTAGGCGATGGCACTTTCCTCTCTTTACTAAATAGTCTGCTCCCCTTCTTTTTTAGTCTTACTCCTGCTTCTGGAACTGGTATCTGAGTCGTTAATATGCGTAGGAATCGCCTAGAAATCTTGTTTAGGAGGGGCTCACAATCTGCATTTCTGACAGACTCTTGCTAGTGACAGTGGTGCTGGTACAGTGAGTGAGGACCTGGATTTTAAATTTGATTTCATTTTAATTACTTTAAATGTAAATAGTCCCTCGTGGCTAGTGGCTGCCATATTAGTGCAGATCTAGAGGAGGGACCGGCCTGCAGACTTTTTTCTGTAAAGGGCCAAAGAGTAAGTGTCTCAGGGGCTGTGGGTCGTCTGGACTCTGTGACAAGTATTGCTGCTGTAGTAAAATGTGAAAACAAGAAATACATAAGCAAATGGGCTTGGCTGCCTTCTACCAAAACTTCATGCTACTAAAACTTCAAGCCTGCAGTAAGGCTGGATTTGGCCTGTAGGCTGGTCCTTGCAGACCTCTGCTTTAGAGTACAATTTGGTGATGTTAAAAGAAAGATTTAGAAAATAACCTGAAGCATATTCCCGAGACGGAAATAAATGCCTTTCTTTACATTTAAATCTGAATGCATAAAACATTAGTTTTGCTTTTAATCCATAAAAACTCCATAAGCAAATTGTCTTTCAAATATTGAAACCTAATGTTCTATGTTATTGTGTAAAATTATTGCCTGTGAATGTTTATTACTGTTAGTCTTTTGGATAGCTAGCTGTTCCATACACACACACACACACACACACACACACACACACTTTTTGTATGCTTTTTTTTTTTTTGGTCTTGAAATCTTGAATGCACTGCCATTTGTACAAATGTTAGCAGTGTGCTAATTACAAATGTGTGCATACAAATGTGTGCTAATTATGCAGTTAAATACTTCAGAAATACTAACCTCTGGGGCAGCTGGGTGGCTCAGTCGGTTAAGCGTCCAACTTCAGGTCAGGTCATGATCTCATGGTTTGTGAGTTCGAGCCTCGCGTTGGGCTCCGTGCTGATAGCTCGGAGCCTGGAGCCTGCTTGGATTCTCCCTTTCTCTCTGCCCCTCCCCCGCTCATGCTCTGTCTCTGCCTCTCTCTCAAAAATAAATAAAAACATGAAAAAATATCGTAAGATAAAAACATAAGAGAGAAATACTAACCTCTCAACTTGATGGTTGTGGCAGCAAAGTTACTTTCTCTTAGTATGTGTGCTCTCTCAACTCAAGAAAAATGTGTTCAGTCAGTTCCTGTTAATCCAACTGTATTTCTTTTGTTGTTGTTTTGCAGTAGCTGCCTGAACTAATATTTTATACATGTTTTATTAAGCTGGTACCGTTCTCCTGCTTATACTATCTATCATGAAATGATGAATGCCATGCTGGGGCATTATTAGTTTGCATCATTAACCATTAGAAACAGGAAGGACTTATGGGGTAATCTCTCATTGTGCTAAGTACAAAATGGTTTTCTCTAAAACGAGCAATCTAAAGATAATCACATTTTATAGATGCAAACGATTTCACATTTCTTATGAACACAATCTGTGTTCAAAAATCATTATTGTGCCAGTTTAATAAGCCATTACATTCAAATGGCTGTAAATGCATTTGGTGAAGACGATAAATATTAATGGGATGCTGGTCACAAGTCACACGTCGGGTCTAGTAAGGAACAGTTGAGGACTGTGGTACAACCAGGATAGCTTTAACTGAGGAGTTTGCCAGTGCGACAAGGGGTGAGGTCCTCCAAAAGAATCGACATTATCTGCCGATCACCTCCAAAGGCAGCCAGTGGTCCCAAATCATGGTCTCCAAAGACGAGGCAGTGAACTTGGGTTCAGGTGGGGCTGATGCTGACATCTGTGATATGCACATCCTGGTGCAAATGACAAGATGGCAGGGACCTGGGGGCACCTGGCTGGATCACTCAGTAGAGCATGCAACTCCCGATCTCAGGGTCATGAGTTCGAGCCTCACGTTGGGTGCAGAGATTACTTAAAGATAAAACCCTAAAAAAAAAAAAAAAAAAAAAAAAAGGTAACAGGCACCCAGGCAGAGATTCTTGCAGTCAGGCGGGTTACCGTGTCATGGATAACTTGGTGGGGGGCAGCGTGGGGCCTTCTAAGAGCCTAAGTCTTGTATGCGATGGTTCAGAATTTGTCCAGTGAAGAAGCTAAGTTGGTATCACTAGAGACTTGGCACGTGATGTGGGATCTGGGGTAAAGACTATGTGGGTACTTGCAGCTCTATCCTGGGACTCAGAGACCATGAGGGAGTGTGGGGCCAGCTGAGGACAGAGTACAGGCTAACAGCACCCCCCCTCCACCAGGTGGGACATGTGTGACATGCCACAGATGCTCCTGGCTGCCCAAGAACAAGGGAAAGGAAAGGAAGCAGATTTTTTAAATGATTATTTATTTTTGAGAGAGAGAGAGAGAGAGAGACAGAGTGTGAGCAGGGGAAGGACAGAGAGAGAGGGAGACACAGAATCCAAAGCATGCTTCAGGCTCTGAGCTCTCAGCACAGAGCCTGATGCAGGGCTTGAACCCATGAGAGGTGAGATCATGACCTGAACCAAAGTCGCACCCCAATAGCTGGCTGACTGATAGAGATCCCAGTTGTGCAGGCCAGGAGTCTCCTTCCATTGACAGAGAACTTAAAAAACTGCAAGAAAGAGGCAATCTTATTTGGAGCCTAATCTCCAGAAATCTATAGACTATTTCCTGGAGCCCTGATATCGCCCTCATCAAGATGTAAGGGGTTTAAGTGCCTGCCATGGGATGTGGGAAACAGAGGCAAGTGAAAACTTAAATTCCCTTCCCGCCACAGTCCATTGACACATCCTTGAAACCTGCAGAGCGACTTTCTCTAGGAGCTCAGCTGCCGCGATGATGACACTTTGCTGGCGGCAAAAGGGAGTCTTGGGTTAATAGTACCCTGACCCCCTGGGATCCTGTAAGTCTCCTTTGACATATAAAACTTCCTTTATCTCAGCTCCCCCAAGATCTATGCAGGCAATCCCACTCCAAGCTTATGTCACCTGATATTCATCCGAAGGGGCTCATGACTGAGCTTTCACTAAATAGTAATAAATGGCGTTTCCCTAGCAACAGCCGCCCCTCAAGGGCCTGGAAAACTTGCTTCCAAACTTCCTTAGAGAGTGACTCTATCCCTGACCCCCGCCCAACCTGAGGGCAGATAATCAGTTATCTGTCACCACCCCTAGTGCGGCTCTTCCTGCCCACGCGTCCTGTCCCCGGGCTTTAATAAAATCACCTTTTTGCACCAAGATGCCTTCAAGAATTCTTTCTTGACTGTTATCCAAACCTCCCCCCACCACCCCAGAACTTCATCACTTGTGCAGATGAGGTTTCTAATATCTCACCAGGCTGGAAGGAAGGCAGATTAAAAAAATAAATGTAGTTTTTCAAAACCCAAGACCTTTCGGGGACCTTTTATGTTATAAGCTGCTGTACCCCTTTAAAGCTCAGAACAGATATCTTTTCGTTGGTAGCATTCTTGAACCTTCCTTCTGTTTGGCGCATGCTTTTCCCTGCTCTCGCACAGAATATCCTGTGTCCCGGCGGGTCACATCCCACTAGCAGTGCTGCCTTGCAAGTGAGTTTATGTAGTTTTCTCCCTCATTTGACTGTGAACTTTTTTTTTTAAAGATAATCTTCATTTAAAAAAAAATTTTTTTTTAATTTTTTTTTTCTGAGAGAGAGAGAGAGAGAGGCAGCGTGAGCAGGAAGGGTCAGAGAGAGAGGGAGACGCAGAATCTGAAGACAGGCTCTGGGCTCTGAGCTCACTGTCAGCACAGAGCCCAACACGGGGCTCATAGCCACAAACCGTGAGATCATGACCTGAGCCGAAGTCGGACGCTTAACCGACTGAGCCACCCCGGCGCCCCTTGACTGTGAACTTCTTGAGGGTAAGGATCATCAAGTCCACCTTGGTATCCTCAGTACCTACATGATGTCTGATTAAGGTAAATACTGATAAAGACAAAGAGAAGTTTAAATTGAATCTCAAAAGCCAAATGATAATTATTTAAAAATAATACTTTTATAAAAGTGAACCATTTCACTGAAGAATATTTTCAAAAATGTGTTACGTAAAAAAGGAATATGATATTTTTTTAAAAACCTGAAATTACATTCAACACAGATTAAGCTTGCTTTTCCACTTATAAGCATTTTATTCTGTTATAACATAAAAACAATGTGTTCTTTTTAATTGCTATGATGGAGATATCAGTGCTTAGCGAGCATTCCCATCTGGCCCTGTGCATTGGCCATCCCCTGAGCTGTTAGGCAGGGCCACGTGATTAACTCTGGGCCTGCGCGTAAGAAAGGACAGGGTGTTCCGGGTGCTCAGGTCATGATCCCCGAGTTCATGAGTTTGAGTCCTGCATTGGGTGAGCGCGAACCCTGCTTTAGGTTCAGGGTGAGCCCTGCTTCTCCTTCTTTTTCCCCGTATCTCCCCCTCCTCTATCTCTGCCCTGGTGGAATTCTCTCTCTCTCTCTCTCTCTGCCCCTTGCTCACTTGTGCCATCTCTCAGAAAAAAAAAAAAAAAAAAGGACAAAACTCAGGAATGAAGTTCTGGGCCAAAGTTTAGGAGACTTGGTATGTGCCAGCCACTAATTCAGTCCTTCTTCTGCTCAGTGACGGGCTCATTCCATGAAGGATTTCCATCAGCCTTTGTCTCACAATGGCTGCATGGAGCTCATATTCCTGCTACTCCATTTTGAACACACAGCACAATTGAGAAATAGGCCTTTATTTGGATGAGGCACTAGGATGTCTAGGTTCATTTGTGATGGCAGAATAATCTATCCTAGCCTCACTGATATAGATATATTGAATAGCATTGTATGGATATACCTTGATTTGACAGTTGTACAGTATTTCAATTCCATTGTTTCTGTTATTGAATGAGTATCATTAAATGTAAGTTTCTGTGGAAATTCATGATTTCCTTTTTAAAATTTTTAAAAATATTTATTTATTGAGAGAGAGAGACAGAGTGTAAGGGGGGAGGGGCAGGGAGAGAGAGAGAGGGAGACATGGATTCGGAAGCAGGCTCCAGGCTCTGAGTTGTCAGCACAGAGCCTGATGTGAGGCTCAAACTCACCAACTGTGAGGTCACGACCTGAGCCGAAGTTGGATGCTTAACCGACTGAGCCACCCAGGCACCCCGATAATTTTCTTTTTTTTAAGATTTTATTTTTAAGTAATCTCTACACCCAACGTGGGGCTCGAACTCACAATCCCAAGATCAAGTGTCGTATGTTCCACCAACGGACCCAGCCAGGCACCCCTCGTAATAATTTTAAGTTAAACTCCTAGAAACAAAATTACTGGGTGGGAGAATTTGGAGCTTTTTAAGGCTTGACTGTGTTTTGTAAAATTTCTCCTCAGAAAGATAGTGGCAATTTATAGTCTCCTTAGCAATGTACATGAGTGCTAGTTTCACCCTGCCTGCCCAAATTGGGCATTATTGTTCTTTAAGAATACTTACAAATGGGATAAGTGAAAAATCATACTGACTTCAAATCTGGTTCATTTTAATGACAAAATGGCCATAATACTGACAGATTTTCACTGTAACTATCTCTTAATGGGTCTTGATTTCACGAGCCTAAGTAACTCAAGGATGGACGTAGCACCTATCTAGTAGAATGACTTTTGGAAACGAAACAGAGATGACTCTGCCAATAAAACCAGTCTTATGCCAGGGCGACAATAACAGAATTGAATCATTCTATTTTTTCCTGGAGCTTTTTCCTTTGGTCTGTCCAGACATTTATTCCTAAACTGTGAGAAAACAAAAATACAAGATGGCTGATTTTCTGAAACACGACAGATTCTAGGACAACTCATTGCTGTTCTGTTCATAGCCTCTACTCATCGCCTCTGTTGTCTAGCCTCTGCTTATGGAAAACTAAAAAGATTCCTGACTCCTCCACTGAATCCCACCCCAATGATTCAAGAAACAATATACCTTGAAATAGTGGAGAGTCAAAAAATGGATATATTCCCATTAAATGAATGAAGCCACGAATGAAATGGGTCTTGAAAGATCAGGTACATAGTAGACAGTCAATAAGTGCTTGGAGAAAGGAAGGAAAGAGGGGAGATGGAAGGAGGAAAGAAATGTGTTGTATCGTAGTTGGAATAAGAAGGGAATGAGGACATCATCCTGTGTAAGCTCTTCATTTTAAAGTAAACTCAGGGGCTCTTGGGTGGCTCAGGTGGTGAAGCGTTCAAACTTTGGCCTGGGTCGTGATCTCACGGTTCCTAGGTTCGAACCCCTTGTCAGGCTCTGTGCTGACAGCTCAGAGCCTGGAGCCTCCTTCGGATTCTGTCTCTCCCGCTCTCTCTGCCCCTCCCCTGCTCATGCTCTGTCTCTCAAAGATAAAATAAACATTAAAAAAAATTAAAGTAAACTCAAAGTAGGGCACCTGGCTGGCTGAGTCGGAAGAAAATGCAACTTGTGATCTGGGGGCTGTGAATTTGACCCCCACATTGAGTGCAGAGATTATTAAAATAGGTAAAACTTAAAAAAAAAAACAAACTCAGAGCAATGAAGTGAGTTCTCTAAAGTCCCAAGCTCAGAGCTGGGAAGTTGTTAGACTAGGACCCAAACTGGGACCTTTCTGCTCCAATCCTGTGCTTCCGCAGCATTGAAGAGCGAGCTGCCGGTAATTCCTCTGTCCCCTACCGAAGCTTCGTTGAGAAGCATCCACTCAGTACTTATTGAACACTGATATATAGGACATGGTGGTAGATTCTGTGAACTCATAGGGGCCTCCCCATCCAGTAGGGGAAACAGATGTGAAATCAGACAATGAGCTTGATGGAAACCCATGCAAGATGGCGTTGAAAAGGCCAAAGGAGTAGAGAGGCATTCCAGCTAGGTACAGTAAAACCTCGGATTGCAAGTAACTTGTTCTGCAAGTGTTCCGCAAGATGAGCAAACACTTCTAATACATTTTAACTTGGTAAATGAGTGATGTCTTGCATTACGAGTAGTACGTGGCACTGAACATCACATGATCTTGTCTGAGCCAATGGTTCTTGAAATTTGCTTGGATATACAAGTGCTTTGGATGACAAGCATGTTTCCGGAATGAATTATGCTTGCAAACCAAGGTTTTACTGTATTAGGGGAAGTTTCCTTCAGGAGCTGCCTTTTTAATTTGTTTTTCTTTTTCTTAAAATTTATTTATTTTTTGAGAGACAGAGCATGAGTGGGGGAGCGGCAGAGAGAGAGGGAGACACAGAATCCGAAGCAGGCTCCAGGCTCTGAGCTGTCAGCACAGAGCCCAAAGCGGGGCTTGAACTCATGAACCGTGAGATCATGACTTGAGCTGAAGTCGGATACTTAACTGACTGAGCCACCCAGGCACCTGCTTTTTAAAAATATTTATTTACTTTTGAGAAAGAGAGAGAGAGACAAAATGTAAATGGGGGAGGAGCAGAGAGAGAGGGAGACAGAATCCGAAGCAGGCTCTAGGCTCTGAGCTGTCAGCACAGAGACGGACGCGGGGCTCTAACTCATGAACCATGAGATCTTGACCTAAGCCGAAGTCGGACACTTAACCAACTGAGCCACCCAGATGCCCTGGGATTCAATTTCTATTAATGTTGTTTTCTTTTATAATCATTCACAGGGCATCAGGACAGTACTCACTCTGATGGGTAATGAATTAATTAATTGATTTTTTTTATTTTTTTAATATTTAGTTTTGGGGAGAGCACAAGCAGGGAAGGGGCAGAGAGAGGGTGACAGAGGATCTGAAGCGGGCTCTGCACTGACAGGCTGACAGCAGTGAGTCCGACATGGGGCTCTAAGTCACAAACTGTGAGATCATGACCTGAGCCAAAGTCAGAGGCTCAACTGACCGAGCCACCCGGGCACCCCTACCATGATGGTTAATTTAATGTGTCAATTTCACTAGGCCACAAGGTGCCCAGATATTTGGTCAAACATTCTTTTCTGAGTGTTTCTAGAAGAGTGGTTTTGGATTAGGTTAACATTTAAGTCGCTAGAGTGAGTAGAGCAGATTTCTCTCCCTGGAAGCCCATCCAGTGCACTGCAGGTCTAAAAACAACAAAGACTGATCCTCTCTTGAGTGAGAAAGCATTCCTCTTGCCTGGCTGGCTCCCAATTAGCACCCTTTTCTCCTTCCTCGGGGCTCAAGACTGAAACATGGGCTTGAGTCTCTAGCTCGACGGCCTTCTGACTGTAACCACACCCTCGGCTCACCTGGGCCTCCCGCTTGCCAGCTCCGCTTGCCGATCTTGGGGCTTGTCAGTGTCCATAAGCATGTGAGCCAAGGCCTTATACTAAATCTCTTCATATGTATATTTCCTGCTGGCTCTGTTCCTCTGGACAACCCTGAATAACACCCTAACTTCCTCATGAACCATCAATATAAACTATTGTGTCTCAAGCTCATGGTTTTAGCTAGAAAGCTGCGCCTATAAAAGGAGACATGTAAATATAATGATACCGAGCCTGGGTCCCCAAACTTTCATGAACCATTGCTTCTTCAGTAGTGTTTTCTACTAAGGACCGCACATAGCCCCGACTTGTTTATTTGCATTTCCTGGTAGGTATTGGTGAGTGGAAACTCTCTCCATCTTCAGTCCAGAGAGCTGGGGTTAAGTCCTAGCTCTGCTGATGATATGCTGTGTGATCTTGGACAAGTCTCTTTAACCTGACTCATAGTTGTTTTCACGTATTTAAAGTTTTTTGTTTGATTTTTTTTTAATGCTACCCTTTTTTAAAAAAAAAAAGGTTTTTTTAATGTTTATTTATTTTTAAGAGAGAGAGAGAAAGACAGAGCATGAGTGAGGGAGGGGCAGAGAGGGAGGGAGACACACAATTCAAAGAAGAGTCCGGGGCCTGAGCTGTCAGCACAGAGCGTGATGCGGGGCTCGAACCCACGAACCATGAGATCGTGACCTGAGCTGAAGTTGGACGCTTAACCAACTGAGCCATGCAGGCGCCCCTAATGCTAGCTTTTTTAAAAAAGTTTATTTTTATTTCTTTAGAGAGAGAAATAGAGAGCAAGTGGGGGAGGGGCAGAGAGAGAGGGAGACAGAGAATCCCAAGGAGGCTTTGCCCTGTCAGCATGGAGCCCCACATGGGGCTCGAACTCACAAACCTTGAAATCATGATCTGAACCGAAACCAAGAGTCAGTCGCTTAATTGACTGAGCCAGTCAGGAGCCCCTAAAACAAAGTTTTAAAAGATGTACCTTTGCAGAGTTATTGGGAGGATTAAATAAATTAACAGGTATATAGTGTACACTGGTGGCACCTGGCCCATTACCAAGTTTCTGCCTGCTTTGTGACATGCAGAGAATGGCCCTGGAAGTTTGAAGAGCTAGAAGCATCGGTGAATTGTACGATCTCTGCTGGGGGGTCCGCATGGGCAAGGGCTGGCGGGCATGGGATGACAAAGGCCCAGTACTCTTGCCTGGATGTGGGATACACTCTGAAGTGTACTTGTTTCTCCGATGTTCCCCTTGACATCAGGATGAGATGGGGACTCTGCTTGGGATGGCACCCATGTGTGGCTTCCTTCTCCTTCCCCGCCCTGCTTCCTCGCACTCTCCAACTCTTCTCTCCCGGGAGCACTTCCTTCATAAATCACTTGTGCTCGAACCCTTGGCTCAGAACGTGCTTCTGGGAGAACGTGACCTAGGACAGCATGTGAGTGAAAGTGCTTTGTAAACTATAAATAGGGCAACCGTATGTCCTGGTTTGCCTGTGACAGTCCCGCTGTATGCCCGTTGTCCCAGTGTACTTATTAATAGCACCTCCTTTCACTTACAAAAACAGAAATCTTATGGTCACCTTTAGGATAAAGTGCTTGAGAGATGCTTGAGAGAACAGGAAGTGAAGATAATGAGCACAGTAACAATTGAACTCAGTCAAGCAACTCATTTACCTGATTTCTCCTAAATCAATGAGTTGTTTGAATTGGCATCACATAGAAATGTCAAGATTATGAGCACTGTGAGTTTGTTTGTTTGTTTTAGTTTGAGAGAGAGATAGAGAGTGCATGATCAGGGGAGGGGGGTAGAGAGAGAGAGAGAAAGAATCTCAAGCAGGCTCCACGCTTGAGCCCACAACCTAACTGAGCCACCCGGGTGCCCCACTGTGATTTTTCTAAGATAACATTCAGAGGATGCTATGGTTCTTATTACGTATAGGAAGGATACGAGAATAAGAAAGTACCCTGGGGAGCCTGGCTGGCTTAGTTGACAGCGCATGTGACTCTTCTTCTTGGGGTCATGAGTTTGAGCCTCACACTGGGTGCAGAGATTACATACATATAAACCCACTGTAAATGGCACTTTCAAAATTAATATGACTTATTTATTTGTTTGTTTATTTCAGATGGAAAAACAGAGCCCATGAGTGGGGCAGAGGGAGAGAGAGAGAGAGAGAGAGAGAGAGAGAGAGAGAGAGAGAAAATCTTAAGCAGGCTCCATGCTCAGCATGGAACGCCACCGAGAGCCCCAGCCCACGACACTACAATCATGACCAGAGTTGAAATTGAGAGTTAGGTGCTCAACTGACTGAGTCACCCAGGCCCCCCCTGAAAGCTAATATGCTTCAAAGGGGATATCAGGGCATTGAGCTCAGTTCGTTGAGCACCTGACTCTTGATTTGGCTCAGGTCATGATCTCACAGTTCATTGTATCAGGCCCTGTCTCAGGCTTCTTGCTCAGAGCCTGCTTACGATTCTCTCCCTCTCTCTCTGCCCTTCCTTAGTTGGAATGCATGCTCTCTCTCTCTCTCTCTCTCTCTCAAAATAAATGTTTTTAAAACAGAAATAAAAGTGGATATCAGCAAGAGTATTTATTGGTAAAATTACTTATAAATGTTAAAAACAGTATAGATTTGGGGCACCTGGGTGCCTCAGTCTGTTGAGTGACTGACTTTAGTGCAGGTTATGATCTTATGGTTCATGGGTTTGAGCCCCACGTCGGGCTCTGTGCAGACAGCTCAGAACCTGGAGCCTGATTCAGATTCTGTGTCTCCCTCTCTCTCTGCCCTTCCCCTGCTGGCACTGTCTCTCTCTGTCTCTGTCTCTGTCTCTCTGTCTCTCTCTCTCCCTCTCCCTCTCCTATGAGCATTGGGTGTTATATGTAAACCAACTTGACAATAAATGATTAAGAAAAAGAAATAAACATTAGAAAATTAAAAAAATAAAAAAGACTATAGATTTTGGGGTGCCTGGGTGGCTCAGTCACCTGAGCATCTGACTCTTGATTTTGGCTCAGGTCATGATCTCATGGTTTGTGACTTTGAGCCCTGCATTAGGCTCTGTGCTGACAGCATGGAGCCTGCTTGGAATTTTCTCTCTCCCCCTCCCTCTCTTTTCCTCCACCAGTCATGCTCTCGTTTTCTCTCTCTCTCTTACAAAAAACTTTTTTAAAAAGTACAGATTCCAATGACTCATTAAAACTATATATTATGTGTAAAATGAAATCAATGTAAAAGAAAAAGTAATCAACAATCATATTAATAACCATGATAACAATTTTTTATTCTCAACATTCTCAGGTTTTAGTTATAAACAGGTTTCAGGGCACCTGGCTGGCTCAGTAGGTAGAGCATGTCACTCTTGATCACAGGGTCATGAGTTCAAGCCCCATGTTGGGTGTGGAGCTTACTTAAATTAATAAGTAAATAGGTTTCACTTCTAAATAGGCATCAAAAGGGATGTCTCAAAGCCTTAGGCCACTCACACAAGAGCATGGACAGTTCATTTGTGAGGCAGGACGGTACTTGGGATCTTTGTCTAGATGTTCATTTTGCTAGTGGGCAGCTAAGATGCTAAAATTGGTCAAGAAACTTGCGTGGACCTAAGCTGTTGACATAGCAACATTTTCCCAACTGATGGACTAAGTAAAATGTAAAGCTTGTTTCTCTCAAATTGTATTAAAAGTCTAGTATGGACTGATTAGCATTTCTTTTCTGTAATTTAGAGCATCAGGACTCTAAATTACATTAAGGCAGATTGCCTAAGTCTCCTTATTGTAATACAGGAACTTGTGCTAAGTATTTTTAAGGGAACTATTGCAATTAAGTGTGAAAAAGAGACCTTATTATATCTTCTGTAGCAATTATTAGCCTCTTAATATACTTAAAATTGTTACTTGCTGATGAGGTAGTTATTCGTTCAAAAAAGTCCTTTAACATTTATGTGCTGATCACCTCTTATAGGCCAGGCCCCATGCTGGGGTGATAGCAGTGAATAAGACAGACAGTCTCTTTCCTCATGGAGCTTGTAGTCAAGAAAATACGACTAGGGGCGCCTGGATGGCTCAGTGGTTAAGCGTCTGACTTCGACTCAGGTCATGTTCTCACGGTTCATGGGTTTGAGCCCCGCATCAGGCTCTGTGCCGACAGTGAACTCAGAGCCCGGAGCCTGCTTCAGATTCTGTATCTCCCTGTCTCTCTGCCCCTCCCCTCTTGTGCTCTGTGTCAGTCTCTCAAAAATAAACATTAAAAAAATGTATATATCCAGTAAAACTGTTGCTTTGTTATTCTGTTTGGGGTGTGTGTGTATGTGTGTGTGTGTGTGTGTGTGTGTGTGTGTGTAACATTTAGAGGGGTTACTTTTAACCTTAAACATATATAATTGAACAAACTTATTATGAAATGATAATTGGATAAATGTTTCACTTCTCCAGAGACTGTAAGTCCGGGCCCCAGTGTGGTGTTCTGATAAAGCAGCTCATGTTTATTCACTGCTGTCACGCTTGGTTTTAATCTCACACCTCCAGTATAGATTGTGTGAGTTAGGAATTCAAAAAAGCACTGGCATTATGGGCTAAGGCAATCCTCTTCTTACAAGTAAGGCTCTTCCATCTTGACCTATATGGACAGTAGCTTAATTCCAGAACCCTGGGGGAAAAAAAATCTATGCTTGACACAGAGGATACCTGATTGGACCATGATACAGTGTTATTGTTGCAGTTCATGAAAGCTACTGCTCCTGGGGGAATCTGGGGACAGGGTACCCAGGATCCCTCCCTATTATCTCATATAACTCAATCTCAATATGCAATCAAAATAAAACATTTTTAAAAGTTGATTTACTTATTTCGAGAGAGAGAGAGCATGTAAGTGAGCAGGGGAGAGGCAGAGAGAGAGGAAGAGACAGAATCCCAAGCAGGCTCAGCGCTGTCAGGGCAGAGCCTGATGTGGGGCTCGATCTCAGGAACGCTGAGCCTAAACCAAGAGTGAGACACTTAACTGGCAGAGCCACACAGGTGCCCCAGAATAAAACATTTCATTAAAAAAAGAACAGGCTAGGGGGCGCCTGGGTGGCTCAGTCAGTTGAGTGGCTGACTTTGGCTCAGGTCATGATCTCCCGGTTTGGGAGTCTGAGCTCCAGATAGGGCTCGCTGGTGTCAGCCTGTCAGCGCAGGCCTGCTTCACATTCTTGGTCCCTCTCTCTTTACCTCTCCCCTGCTTGTGCTCTCTCAAAAATAACTATTGAAAAAAGAAAAAAGAGGCTAGTACCTGGAATGATAATGATCCCTTCCTTTGTCCCCTCCAAACTCTATTCTGTTTTTATAGATGATGATATCCAAGAACAACAGCCATGATGACTTTTTTCTGCAGCTAGGATATAAATGCCCTGATCATGAAAGCATGTAATGTAAGAACTGTACCTACACTGTAAGAAAGGATACAGATTTCTTAACAGCATCTTCTTTGAAAGCATGAATACCATGTGACTCGTTTGCTTAGACTCCAGAGCATGAGCCCATGGATTTACTCCTTACTTACGAGCTTTATATTTACACTAATTGCTGGCCCCAGATTCCCCATCTTCCTTCTTTGGTGATTATCTGGCAAATGTGTATCTTTTATCCCGAAAGAGAAAGGGTAGGGAAATGAACAAAACTCCAAACCTTGCAGAATCCTGTACAGAGTGATGTTCTAACCTAAAAGAATTTATTGAAAGGTGACCTAATGGTTATATCTGCAATAAGATGGAGACTTCTGCTCCTAAAAAGGTGTCCATCATGATTGTCTTCCCTTAGTCTCCCAAGTTCAACAGTCACAAAGTACAATCAGGTGAACTGGCCCAGAAGAGACGCTCAGTAAATGCTTGCTGAGTGAATTAGCATTGCATAAAAGATTAGACAGAGAAGAACCAGCCATTCTAGTAATTAAGTTTGATGGACCTTATGAACAGTCCAGATAATGCTGGAAAACCAAACTGCATGACCGAGTTGACAGTACCTACTTTAGTCTAGATTTGCAGGGCAATAACTCTCTGAGAAAGTGGCATTTAGCAGAGATGTGAACGGTAAAAAGGAAAAAAGCCACAAGAGAATGGTGTGGGAAGAGAAGTACAGGCATGGGGAACAGAAATCTCCAGGTCTTGAGGCCGGAATGAGCTTGACTAGTATGAAGACTAGGAAGACAGTGTGGCTGTGACATGTTGAGGCAGGAACAGAATACTACCAGATGATGTGGAGATTTCCATTTCTTGCTGGAGACCCTGACTGTTTATTCTGAAGGCAGTGAGAGAGTGTTGGTGGGTAATGAACACAAAAATGACGTCATCTGAATTGGTTTCTCTTTTGGGGATCAGAACGCCTATATGTATTATCTCCATTGTTGGGACTGCAGACTTTTCTTGGGTGCCAGGACCCAGGGCCATTAGCGATGGACCTTCCCTACTCTTATGTGGGTGCGAGGTGGACACCGCTA
Organism: Proteles cristata cristata; assembly: GCA_017311185.1. Lineage (NCBI taxonomy): Eukaryota > Metazoa > Chordata > Mammalia > Carnivora > Hyaenidae > Proteles > Proteles cristata. Next base: position 21,838 of record JAESUZ010003961.1, read on the forward strand.
GCCGTACAGTTCCCGTGAAGGTCCAGTATATCGGGCAGACTTGAGTCTGAGTGCTGAGTCTGCGGTTTCCTAGCTTCGGCTGCTTGGGCAAGCTACTCAATCTCTCTGATTCTTATTTTGTTCATTTCCACAATAGAGAACGGTAGCATTTCCTTGGGGCATCTGGGCAGCTCAGTCAGTTGAGTGTTTGACTTCAGCTCAGGTCATGATCTTGCGATGGGTGAGGTCGAGCCTCGCGTCAGGCTCCCTGCTGTCGGCGCAGACCGCACTTCAGATCCTCTGTCTCCCTCTCTCTCTGCCCTTCACTGTTCACACACACCCTGTCACTCATTCCACACATTGCACACATGCAAATCATACTTGAATTCGAAGCCCTGCTGCACCATTTAGTAGCTCTAGGGCCTTAGGTGAGTTAATGAACCTCTATAAACATCACTTTTCCAATCTGTAAAATAAGAGTGATGACAGTACTCTCCTGCATTAGCTAGGATTGGTTAGTCTGGAGTTCATAAAACAGAAACCCCAAAGTAACAGTTGAACAAAATGGAAGTTTCTCTCTCATGAGAAAGAAGTCTAGAAGCAGGAAGTCCAAGTCTAGCATGGCATGTCCAAGAGCAATAGGGACCTACTCCCCTTCTGTCTTCTCCATTCTACCACATTAGCTCTTGGGGTTCCATCTTCAAGTCATTTCATGGTCCAAAAAGGCTGCTGACACTCCAGCCATTTGCACTACATTCCATGCAGCAGGAAGAAACACTAGTGGGAAGATAAAAAGCCTCACTTGTGTGTTGAGACAGCCCCCTTAAAAAGTGTCTTGGGGCACCTGGGTGTCTCAGTCAGTTAAGTGTCCGACTTTGGCTCAGGTCATGATCTCACAGTTTGTGGGTTTAAGCCCTGCATCGGGTTCTGTGCTGACAGCTCAGAGCCTGGAGCCTGCTTCCAATTCTGTGTCTCCCCCTCTCTCTGCCCGTCCCCTGATTGTGCTCTGTGTCTGTCTCTCTCAAAAATAAATAAACATTGGGGTGCCTAGGTAGCTCAGTCAGTTAAGCCTCCGACTTCAGCTCAGGTCATGAACTCACGGTTCGTGAGTTCGAGCCCCACATCGGGCTCTGTGCTGACAGCTAGCTCAGAGCCTGGAGCCTGTTTCGGATTCTGTGTCTCCCTCTCTCTCTGACCCTCCCCTGCTCATGCTGTCTCCCTCTCTCTCTCTCTCTCAGAAATAAATAAAACATTAATAAATAAATAAATAAGTAAGTAAACATTAAAGAAAAGCCTGTCTTGAAGGCTGGCATAATCCTAATACTTCCAGTTATATGCAACTGACCAGAACTTAGCATGACCACACATGGCTGCCGGGGAAGCTAGGAAATGTGTTTACTTGGTGCCATCGCTGCCCCAAATAAAATCTTAATTCTGTTTATGAAGCAAACAAGAAGAATGGACCTTTGACAGACAGTCAACGGGCTCAGCCACACCTTCCTGTAGGACTGTTTTAAGGGTTATAGGAGGTCCTGTAAGTATAGCCCTTAGCTCGTTTCCTGACAGATAGTAAGTGCTTAATAAAGAGGACGGAATGCATGTCTTGCCCAACACACCCGTCCTCCAAACACACTTAGGAGAATAAAAGAACCCGAAATGTTGCAGTGCTTGCAGAAGGACAGTAGTCACGTCAAAGGGTGCCACTCTTGGGCTGGAACTGGGTGGCCTTCAGTAGCCTGAATTGCAAATCTATGGGGTCTTATCCTTGAGAGAATATCCCTGGTTTAATTATGACAGTCTTTTCTTCCTAGAGTGTTAGGTCCCCTTTAAGCTCGAATAGAATATACCATGGTACTTGGGGCGCCTGGGTGGCTTAGTCGGTTAAGCGTCCGACTTTCGCTTAGGTCATGATCTCACGGTTCGTGGGTTCGAGCCCCGCGTCGGGCTCTGTGCTGACTGCCAGCTCAGAGCCTGGAGGCTGCTTCAGTCTGTGACTCCTCTCTCTCTGACCCTCCCCTGCTCACGCTGTCTCTCTCTCTCTCTTAGAAATAAATAAAACATTAAAAAAAAAAAAGAATATACCATGGTACTTGAGAAAATGGGAGAGCCGCGAATCCTCACCCCTGAATTTGACCCGTACCTTAGACCCCTTCCCCCACACCGTTAGAGCCAGTAACGCAGGAGGAATGGACTCGTTTTCAATGGCTGACCTTTGAGAAGAATAAGGAAATGAAAACGAGAAGAGAATCCTGGATTCCAGCAGGCATTTTGGGCTAAGAGTATGCCATTTCTATTCATTTTGACAGGATTATCTTAATTGTTTCTAGAGCTCTGTCACCAGCATTGTTCACTTCAAGCAGGCACATCAATTAAAGGTGCCTTTAATATTATAATTAAAAAGTAAGTTTTTGGAACTAGAGCCTGATTAAATGATTTATCGTAAAGCCATGCGTTTTGTAATTTTATTAATGCCGAAAGATAAATGATTTCCCCAGACACAGACGTAATGAGTTTTATGTGACCTCATGGACACGTACAGCTACCCAAATTCCTTGTGTCTTAATTTGAATACTTCAGTGACAGATACCTCAGTTTGAACAAAGAGAAGAAAAGAAAGGAAAGTTTCAATTATAAATTGAATCGTACTCTGTCACTAATCCTAACCATGTTAATGGTGGGTTGACCTAATTCAAATTCCCTTTTAAATATGTTGGATGACTCACCGTCTTCTGAGTTATGAGTTTCCCTCTTGGAACTTCTCTTCCTACAATACACGGTCGTCAAGCTCACACATGGGGTATCATAAATAAAAGAACCTCTTCTGGAGATTTACTGGGGCAGAAATGTACCATAAACACATTTTGCATGAGTTTAAGCCATAGAAGGAACAAGATACAGCACAAAATTGATCGCATTTTAAGTATCGTAAGCAGTTAATTTAGATTTAATGACACAGTTGTTGTAAAGGATTACATTATCATCTGGCTATTACGTGAAATATCTGGACATTTGAAGGAGATGTTGAGAGGGGTGTAAGTCTGCTCTACCCTTCAACAGACGCAGGGGCCGTTCCAAAAGTCTTCACCGTTTGGTTTTCATTTTAGTTGGTTTGTTGTGGTGATTTCCTAGGGTTAAATGAACGCTCAAATCTGTCATTCTTTTTCTTTTTTTCTTTTTAAGTTTATTTATTTTGAGAGATGGAGAGAGAATGAGCAGGGGAGGGGCAGAGAGAGGAGGACAGAGGATCTGAAGCAGGCTCTGCACTGACAGCAGAGGGCCCGATGCGGGGCTCGAACCCACGAACCATGAGATCATGACCTAGACCGAAGTTGGACACTTGACTGACTGAGCCATCCAGGCGCCCCTCTGTGATTTTTTTTATTTTTTTAACCCTTCCTGCCTTCTCTTGCTTCCTATTCATCCCCAATCCCGGTCTCTAGCACGTGTGAGTTAATAGAGCTTCTCCTGATCAAACGGTTAACACTACTCATTCAGGGTGTGTTGCTAGAAAAAAAACCTCAATGGTGATGTTTTACTTGCTTTGGAGAGAGTGTTGCGAGTACCCTCAAGTGCGGTAGAAACAAGAATCTGTGAGTATCAGTTGCCACATTAAGACTCACGTGCAGCAGAAGTCCTGGGTTTGCCGGGCGGCCAGTGCACTGGGCCCCGCGAGGGCAGCTTCGTGGGCGAGCCGTGCCCCGTGGCTGGCACCGTGTGGCTCTCAGCCACCTGCGGTAGTTCCCCGTCTGTCGCCCTGCCCTGGCTCTGCCTCTCACGGAAAGGAAAGAAAGGAAGGTGGACAGCCAGGCTTGGGTCACATACTACGTGCCAGCACTTCTGTGTCCATTTCAGCTCACTTATTCCCTAGAGTTAACTTTGGGAAGTGGGACTGTCTCCACTTTGGGAATGTGGACACTGAGGGAAGGGACTTGCCCAGAGTCTCTGAGGAAGTAGAAAAATAAGGCTCTGAAGTCAGACGTGTCTGGTTCTAGAAAGTATTTTTTTTTGGGGGGGAGGGGAAGAGGGGGAGAGAGAGAGAGAATCTTTTTTTAAGTATGTTTATTTATTTTGAGAGGGAGAGAGAGAGAGAGAGAGAGAGAGCGAGAGAGAGTGAGAGAGAGAGAGAGAGAGAGAGTGAGCGAGAGAGAGCGAGAGAGAGAGAGAGAGAATCCCAAGGAGGCTTTGCGCTGTTAGTGCAGAGCCTGATGAGGGGCTCACACAGATGAACTGTGAGATCGTGATCTGAGCCAAAGTCAGATGCTTGAGCGACTGAGCCACCCAGGTGCCCTGAGACAGAGAATCTGAAGCAGACTCCACACTCAGCACAGAGCCTGACGAAGGCTTGATCCTACAACCCTGGGATCATGACCTCATATCAAGAGTCGGACACTCAACCCACAGAGCCAGCCAGGCGCCCCACAGAAAGTATTTTTTAACCACTGAGCTTGCTGTCTCCTGGAAGCCTGTCTCCCCAGCCATCCTGCCCGTGACCCCTATGTGCTGTGACCCCTATGTGCTTCACTTCGGTACATCAGGACGCCCAGCTCTTCAGGCGTTCCTGCCCTCGTTTCCTCTCAGATCTGGATCTCTAGGTCTGGTTCCACTCTGCCAGTATTTCCCTATTGATCTGTTTCGCTACGGGACCGTGAGTGACCCATTCCAGAAACGAGCGAGCTTCTGCCGCTGGTGCGAGCTGGTAGCAGAGCAGCAGCGTAGCGGGAAGGCTGGGCGCAGGCGTGAAGCAGGCGGCCTGCTGCGCGGCACTGCGCTCCGGGAGGTCGGCCCGATCGTTAAGGAGGACTGGCCTTCCTGGGAGGCTGGAGTGGAAAACACGTGACAGAGTAGACAAGATAATAACTGGCAGCGTCCTGTAACCAGTGACAATGGAGGAGCCAGAGCATGGCGGATGAGCATGAAGGAAGGGCTCTATCCGTGGTAGAATTCGAGAGTGTGGCCGAAAGGGGGTGGGGCTCCAGCCCTGTACACCAGGCAGCAATTTAAATGGACAGATGCTGTTTTAGGTTAATGAAATGTCTCGCTACCTTCCAATGCCAGGAATGCTTAAGAGATGTACGATGCGGGAGCAAGTGCTCGCTGGTTTCAGGTAAGAGATGGCTCCCGAGCAGAACACGCATTAAAGAAAGCAGATACTCATCTCACATCCACAGTCCGGACCTTTGGTGCCAGCAGACACGTGCCTTCTGTGTACTTGAATGTTTTAAGCTGTGAAAGTCTCAATAACCCTCTATTTTCTAGCTAGGTTGGCCACTTGCATTTCATTTCCGTATTATTATCTTTAAAGTTTATTTACTTATTTTGAAAGGGGGAGAGGGGAAGAGAGAGAAAGAAAGAGAAAATTCCCAGCAGTCTCCATGGTGTCAGCTGAGTCCAGCGTGAGGTTCGATCTCATGAACTGGAATATCACGACCTGAGCCGAAATTGAGAGCTGGACACTCAACCAACTGAGCCACCCAGGAATCCCCACTTGCACTTTATACTTTTTTCTAATTAAAAAAAAAATTTTAATGTTGATTTATTTTTGAGAGAAAGAGAGAGCACAAACGGGAGAGAATCAGAGAGAGGGGGACAGAGGATCCAAAGTGGGCTCTGTGCTGACAACAGCGAGCCCGATGTGGGGCTGGAACTCACAGACCATGCCCATGACCTGAGCAGAAGCCCGATGCTCAACCAACAGAGCCACCCAGGCGCCCCATGCGTGTTATACTTTAGATAGAAACCACCACACTCTTTGTTCCTTCTATCTTTAAGCAAAACATCTCAACAAAACGTTGATGTAAAGAATCCCAGGTGTTGCAGGCCCAGTGCTATGCTTGTCAAAATAGGAGCAAGGAACCCGATACAGATCAATACTTGAAACCCAAGCGTTCACAAAGTGACTTTTAGGTACGCTACATCACCTCTCTAAGCTTTTGGCTTTTCTCATCTGTAAAATGGGCACAATAATAGTACTCACATATTTGTCTTTGGAATCAGACAGTCTTGGTGTTGGATTGGTGTCGTCCGTCATGTGCTTGAGGAAGCTATTATTTCACCTTAGTCTTTTTCTTCATCTGTAGGATGGAGGAGGTAATAGAATAGTCATCGTAGGATTGTCGTGAGGAGGAAGGATTGTCGTGAGGAGGAAGGATTGTCGTGAGGAGGAAGGATTGTCGTGAGGAGGAAGGATTGTCGTGAGGAGGAATAACACTTGTAAACCCTTAGCACCATGTCTGGCAAGGAGTGAACAGTCAATATACACAAACTTTTTTTTTTATTAGACAAAGTGAGAGCACGAGTGGGAGAAGGGGGCAGGAGAGAAAGACAGAGAGGGAGAGAGAGACAGACAGAGAAAGAGAATCTCAAGCAGGCTCCATGGGGCTCTGCTCTCATGACCCTGAGCTGAAATTAACAGTTGGACATTCAACTGACTGAGCTACCCAGGCACCCCTAGAAATTTATTTTTATTAACACTTGATGCCAACCCACTGCATCACCACTGGTTAGGTATTTCTATATGTATTATCTCTTTTGGTAGTCCCCCAAATACAAGATCTATGAGGGTGGTAGTGGGATTATAATCCCCATCCTCCAGATGAGAAGATTAAGGCCCAGTGAGGTTAAGTGAGCTGTACTATAAGTCCTACTAGTTACTAGTAAGTGGTATAACAGGAAATCCAACCAAAGTCTACTGATGCCAGGCCTTTGCACTCACTGCCTCTCCGTTAAATGTCAGTGGTGCCAGGAGGGTGGAGAAAGAGAGGAAAGGTAGCTGTCGCAGGGCATCCTCCTTTAACTGAGTCTCAATTGCCTTATTTTTTTAAAAGGAAGATAGAGCCAAATTTCAAAGAATGGAGAGTTCCTCCCCAAGATGTGGAGTGAGTTTTTCAATGAGTGGCTTTCTCCTATATGGTCCAATCACACTTGAAGTGGATACTGTACATAATACCTGTTTGTGGCTTCAGAGTTGTATATATTTCATAGTCCTTTTTTGAAAACTAATCTCTATGACCAACATGAGGCTTGGACTCATAACCCCAAGATTAAGAGTTGCATGCTCTACTGACTAAGAGGCACCCCTACTTTTCATAGTCTTTAAACTTTGTTTAAAAGCATGACTAGTGCTGGAGGTGTTTCTGAATGATGTGCTGGGTGATTGGGTTGCAGGCAGGTCCTGGGCCCCTTTGGGTCACTTTGGACTGCTCTACATCCCCGCAACAGAAAAGGCCAAGATGCAAGGCAGAGAGCCATTACCCATCACGATGCAGCTGCTTGGGAGATGACAGTCATTGGAATCAAGAAGATGCAAGTCCAAACCCAGGCTCTGTACCTTGTTAACTGGCTGAATTTGAAAGTTTCTTATTTTCTCAGAACCTCAGGGCTTTGCCCATATGAAAAGTACGGTGATAACAGATGTATAAAAAGGGTGCTGTTAAAAAAAAAAAGAGTTGTTGTGAGACTCAAAACATGATGTGTATGTGTAGTAAAGGTTTCCGTGTTGAGCCATTTCTGAAGGACCGCGCAGGCTGAGAAGTTTCTATTTGGGACGGATTGCAGGTAGGGGCTCCCACCCTGAAGGAGGCAGGGACAGAGGAAGAATAAGACTGACTTACTACAGTTTGGCTGAGAGGCACGGGCCCATGGAGGCCCGTGAGAAGTCCTGAAAAGGAAGAGAAGTGTGGAAGACGAGGCCTATGAACTCAGATCTGAGCCCTATGCACAGGGGGTACCATCAGGAAGTGCATACAAATGAAAAGAATTCAAAAAAGAATAGTCAAAGACTTTGAAATTTTATAGAGATTTTAGTATCAGTTAAGATTCTGGACTATAAGTAAAAGAAAAGCCAACTCTTCTTTTTCAAGATTGCTTTGGCTATTTGGGGTCTTTGGTGGTTCTACACAAACTTCAGGAATGTTTGTTCTAGCTCTGAGAAGAATGCTGGTGCTATTTTGATTGGGATTGCATTGAATGTGTAGATTACTTTGGGTAGTAATGACATCTTAACTATATTTATTCTTCCGATCCATGAGCATGGAATGTTTTTCCATTTCTTTGTGTCTTCTTCAATTTCCTTCGTAAGTTTTCTATAGTTTTCATCATACAGATCTCTTATATCTAGGTTTATTCCTAGGTATTTTATGTTTTTTTGTGCAATTGTGAATGGGATCAGTTTCTTGATTTCTCTTTCTGTTGCTTCATTGTTGGTGTATAAAAATGCAACCGATTTCTGTACATTGATTTTGTTCCCTGCAACTTGGCTGAATTCTTGGATCAGTTCTAGTAGGCTTCTGGTGGAGTCTGTCGGGTTTTCGATGTAGAATATCGTGTCATCTGCGAAGAGTGAAAGTTTGACTTCCTCTTTGCCAATTCTGATGCCTTTGATTTCCTTTTGGTGTCTGATGGCTGATGCTAGGACTTCCAGCACTATGTTAGACAACAGTGGTGAGAGTGGACATCCCTGTCGTGTTCCTGATCTCAGGGGAAAGCTCTCAGTTTTTCCCCGTTGAGGATGATGTTAGCTGAGGGCTTCTCATAGATGGCTTTGATGATGTTTAAGTAGGTTCCTTCTATCCCAACTTTCTCTAGAGTCTTTATTAAGAAGGGATGCTGTATTTTGTCAAATGCTTTTTCTGCATCTATCAGGTGGGATAGAAGGCGCTTAGTCGCTTGAGCCACCCAGGCGCCCCTACCTGTTTCATACTTTTTAATTCCAGTATAGTTAACATACGGTGTTATATTTTCAGGTGTGCAATATAGCGATTCAACATTTTTATACCTTACTCAATGCTGACATCACTCTAAGTGTGCTTTTAATCTCAGTTCTTTTTACCCATCACCCACCCATCTACCCTCTGGTAACTACCAGTTTGTTCTCAATTGTTAAGAGTCTGTTTTTTTGGTTTCTCTCTCTCTCTCACTCTTTTTTCCCCCCTTTTGCTCGTTTGTTTTATTTCTTTTATTTTAAATATTTATATTGAGAGAGGGAGAGAGCGCATGAGCGTGGGAAGGGCAGAGAGAGGGGTGGGGGGACCGGGGATCTGAAGCAGGCTCCGTGCTGAGAGCAGTAAGCCCGGTGGAGGGCTCGAACTTATGAACTGCGAGATCATGACCTGAGCTGAAGTTGGACGCTTGACCAACTGAGTCACCGAGGCCCCCCTCGTTTGTTTTGTTTCTTAAATTCCACATATGACTGAAATCAGACGGTATTTGTCTTTCTCTGAATAACTTCTTTCACTTAGCTTTATGCTCTCTAGATCCATCAATGTTGTGAGTTGCAAGATATCATTCATTTTTATGGCTGAGTAATATTCTTGGGTGGTGGGTGTGGGTGTGTGTACATACACACCACATCTTCTTTATCCATTCACCTAGTGATACACACTTGTGCTGCTTTCATCATTTGGCTACTGTTACTACTGCTGCAATAAACAGGGGGTGCATATATCCTTTTGAATTAATGTTATCACATACTTTTGGTAAGTACTTAGTAGTGGAATCACTGGATCATATGGTAGTTCTATTTTTTGAACTTTCTGAGGAGTGTCCATACCATTTTCCACAGTGGCTGCACCAGTTAGCATTCCCAGCAACAGTTCAGGAGGGCTCCTTTTCTCCACGCCCTCACCAACACTTGTTGTTTTTTGTGTGCATGAGTTCAGCTACTCTGACAGGTGTGAGGTGATAGCTCATTGTGGTTTTGATTTGCGATTCCCTGATGATCAGTGATGTTGAACATCTTTTCATGTACCTCTTGGCCATCTGGATGTCTTCTTTGCAGAAATGTCTGTTCATGTCTTCTGCCCATATTTTAATTGTAGTGTTTGTGGGGGGTTTTTGGCGTTGAGTTGTAGAAGTTCCTATGTGTTTTAGATACTAAGCCTTTATCAGATGATTCATTTGCAAATATCTTCTCCCATTCCATAGGTTGCCTTTTAGTTTTGTTGATTCTTTTCTTTGCTGTGCAGAAGTTTTTTATTTTGATATAGTCCCAGTAGTTTATTTTTGCTTTTGTTTCCCTTGCCTTAGGAGCCATTAAAAATATATATTTATATAATAATAATAATAGTAATCTCTATGATAAGGGAGCATAATGCGAGCTGAAGGCAAAATACAGGCTGGCACCCCCCCCCTGCCCCCGCTGGAACGTATGATATTCCTGGGACACTCCAGGCTCCCCAAGAACAAAGGCAGCCATTTACGTGACTGCCGTGGGACGTGGGAAACTAAGCAAGTGAAAACCTAAAGCCCCTTCCTGCCACAGCCCACTGACGCGTCCTTGGGACCGGAAGGGTGACTTCCGTCTAGGATCAGCTGCCTCGAGGACGACACTTTGCTGGGGGCAAAAGAGAGCCTTAGTGTAACCCTATCCCAACCCCGAGGATCCTGTACGTCTGCGTTATCTCCACCGCCCCAAGACACATGCCGGCTGTCCTACCCCGAGCTTATGCACCCCCCCTCCCGCCAGATACCTCTGAAGGGGCTCATGACTGAGGTCTTGTTAAATAGTAATAAATGGCGTTTCCCTCGCAACAGCCGCCCCTCAAGGGCCTGGAAACCTTGCTTCCAAATTTCCTTGGAGACTGACTACCCCTGACCCCCGCCCAACCTGAGGGCAGATAATCAGTTACCTGTCACGGACCCCAGTGCGGCTCTTCCTGCCCACACGTCCTGTCCCCGGGCTTTAATAAAAATCACTTTTTGCACCAAAGACATCTTCAAGAATTCTTACTTGGCCGTGGCTCCGGACCCCACAAACCCCCTGTTCATCCCAAAATTTCATCATCTACACTCAGTGTGGGGCTTCAACTCACAACCCCGACCTGGAGATCAAGAGTCACATCCTCCTCTTAGTGAGCCAGCCTGGTGTCCCCGAGGCATATTTTTTAATGGAAGCAGGATTCTCACTTTTAAAATACAATCACAATTTTGTTTCATGTCTTTATATTTACATCACCATTTTGGGCGATACTTCTCCTGTATGCATGAGAATTTTCCTATTGACCCCATGCCTGGGATAAGTAATTTAGGAGGAGCACCCTCAGTAAAATCTAAATATCTGAAAAGATTGTCTTTGCGGGGCCTGGGTGGCTCGGTTGATTGAGCATCCGACTTCAGCTCAGTTCATGGGTTCGAGCCTCGCATTGGGCTCTGTGCTGAGAGCTCGGAGACTGGAGCCTGCTTTGGATTTTGTGCCTCCTTCTCTTTCTGTCCCTCCCCTGCTTGCCCTCTGTGTCTCTGTGTCAAAAATAAATAAAGGCTACAAAATTAAAAAAAAAATAAGCATAAATAAATAAATGCAAAGTCTGTCTTTGATCTCCTGTGTGCCTGTGTGGTCTTACTAAGTATTTTCAGGAAAATGCAGTTACCCTGCGGCTCCCGTCTGCTCCCCTGGCCCCGGCTGTAATCAGCGCTGTGCAAACCCGAAGAATGCCTTTCTTGCTCATTTCAAGCACAAGGGAAGTCCCGTCTCTTCAGAAAGCACTTAGATTTTGAATGGCAATCTCCAGACCACCCTTCCCGTTGGCATTCATGAATTTTCCCATTTGCCTAACCGTGGTCATTGCTTCCTTTCCTCCTTGCTTGTTGTTACCTTTGTGGTTGGAGAGCACTTGCAGTGGGGCTACCTTGGGGGACCCCTCGGAAGGCTGCCCGGTGAACTTGATATCCCCTTCGTTTGCTGCAACTGAGTTTGTTGGCACTTTGGCTGCGTGGAGCAGGGACTGACTGTCAGAATGCCCACTGGGGCTGGAGGAGACGCTTTTTATAACCTCAAATGGCTACTCTTGCCTTCCATTTGGCTAAGGAACAGGTTTTGTTAGACACCGGCGCCTGACGGATTGGTGCAATTGAACACTCGTCAAGATGATTGTGCACAGAAACCAGACAAGCTTACCTGTTCGCACACAGCGAGCTGTGTGCAAATCCGTGCTGCGTTTCCCCTGGGAGTCATGAGTGCGTCCAAGAGCAGGGCTTGGCATGGCGGCTAGACCCTGGGGTGCCCCCAGTGACCCCTGCTTCCAGCTCTTCATGCCCCTTGAGAGTGGGCGAGACTGAGACTCACTTCCAGCCAACAGAAAGTGGCTGGCAGGGTAAAGGGATTTCACAGATAGAATTAAGGTTTCTAATCAGTTGACTTTGAGTTACTCAAAAGGGAGATTATCCTGAGTGGTCCTGAAGTGATCTGGCAAAAGCCTTTCAAAGAGTGACCAGGGGCGCCTCGGTGGCTCAGTCGGTTGAGTGTCCGACCTCGGCTCAGGTCATGATCTCACAGTCTGTTGAGTTCAAGCCCCACGTCGGGCTCTGTGCTGACATCTCAGAGCCTGGAGCCTGCTTCCGATTCTGTGTCTCCCTCTCTCAGCCCCTTCTGTGCTCATGTTTTCTCGTCCCTCTTTCTCTCTCAATGAACAATAAATAAACATTAAAAATATCAAAAACAAAAGAGTGACCAGACCCTCCTTTAGGTCAGAGAAACTCTCTTTCCAGTGCTGGCCTTGAGGGAACAAGCTGCCATGTTGGGAGAAGGCCAGGGGACAGAGCCTACAGATGGCCCTCAGGGGATGACTGGTCTTTTGGCCGATAGGCAGCAAAAACTTGGGGACCTTAATTCTGCGGTAATAAGGAGATGAATTCTGCCAATAACTTGGAGGGTCCTGGAGGGACCCCTTTCCCCAGAGCATCCTCTGAAGAGATCAGAGTTCTGGCTGTCACCTGGATTTCAGCCCAAAGGGACCTGAAGCACACGGCCAGATGCACTGTGCCTTTGGATTTGTCATCTACAGAAATTGTGAGATAATAAAAGTATTATTTAAAAATTTTTTAATGTTTATTTTTGAGAGAGACAGAAAGAGAGACAGAGAGAGACAGACAGTGTGCTAGTGGGGGAGGGGCAGACAGAGAGGGAGACACAGAAACCAAAGCAGGCTCCAGGCCCTGAGCTGTCAGCACAGAGCAGGATGCTGGACTCAAACTCACGAACTGTGAGGTCATGATCTGAGCAACTGAGCCAAAGTTGGATACTTAACTGACTGAGACACCCAGGTGCCTCAAGACAGATGTTTTAAGGGGTCTGTCTTAACACGTAAGTGAGGCTTTTTGTCTTCTGACTAGTCTTTCTTCCTGCTGCATGGAATGTAGTGCAAATGGCTGGAGTGTCAGCAGCCTTTTTGGGCCAGGAAATGACTTGACGATGGAAGCCCAAGAGCTAATGCGGTAGATCAGAGAAGACAGAAAGGGACTACTGATCTTGGACATGCCATGCTAGTCTTGGACTTCCTGCTGCTAGACTTCTTTCTCATGAGAGAGAAACTTCCATTTTGTTCAACTGTTATTTTGGGTTTTCTGTTTTGCTTACTGTTTGTTCTAAGCCAGGAAGGTTGGATTATTTGTTAGGCAGCAATGGAAAGCTAATATAGTTGGCTTCAAGAGAGTAGATTCAGACATTTCCTAGGTGTTTCTTCTAGGAAGGAGGTTTGCTATCTTAGAAGAAAAGAATCACAGTTGGATCATTTTGCATCAGAGGGTCAGGCACTGGATCTTTACTGTATGGAAATGTCCTGCTAACACGAATCCTCTGTGTACTGCTTTATTCCTGGCTCAAAGGACCACTCAGGTCGCTGCCTGACACAGTGACCAGTTTGCAGTTGGGATTCAACTGGTATTATTTGAACGAGTTCACTGATGAAACTCAACTTTTTTTTTTTTTTGGTGTATACTGTCTCCCTAGGTAACCCAGATACCTTAGAACTTCTCAATCACTTCCTGATTTTAAGAAACTATTCTTGGGGCGCCTGGGGGGCTCAGTCAGTTAAGCATCCAACTTTGGCTCAGGTCATGATCTCAAGGTCATGAGTTCAAGCCCCACATCGGGCTCTGTGCTGACAGCTCAGAGCCTGGAGCCTGCTTCGGATTCTGTATCTCTCTCTCTCTCTGCCCCTCCCCCACTCATGCTTTTTCTCTCTCTCTCTCGCTCGCTCAAAAATAAATAAAACATTAAAAAAAAAAAACTATTCTTTCTCCTTTGCCTCCCACCACCACTGCCACCAAGGCCGTCTAGGCTCTGTGCCTTCCCCTCACCTCACCGCCTGTGTCCGGCTCCCGGTTCTGCCCCCATCCTCAGGGCCGCTCTGGCCGGCAGCCGCCTCCCGAGCCCCGCTGTCGCGCAGCCTCCGGGGTCCGGTCCGCCACCCCGAGCCGCCCAGCCATGCGCGCACACGTGCCCGCTGCACACCCCCGCGTGCGCACGTGGCCGCCTCCGCCGGAGATGCTCCCTACCCGTCCGTGCACCCGGTTCTCCCCGACGCCCCACAAGTGCTCTCTCTTCGCACGGGCTTTCTTTGTTTAATTTTTAAATGTTTGTTTATTTTGAGACAGAGAGTAAGTGGGGAAGCGGGGGGTTGGGGGGGTGGGGAGAGAGAGAGAGAGAGAGAGAGAGAATCCCAAAGAGGTTCTGCTCTGTCAGCACAAAGCCCAATAAAGGGTCAATCCCACAAACCGTGAGATCACGACCTGAGCTGAAACTGAGTCAGACCCTGAACCGGCTTAGCCCCCCAGGCGCCCCAGGTCTCATTCTGCTCCAACAGTTACTATGCTAGTCTTAGAATTCTATTCTACATCAGAATCCTGCCTCCCTGACCCTGAACCCACCGGAAGGGTATATGCTTTTCATGCCGGGACTCTGTGTGCTTGGCCTGGTGATGGACACAAGAGCAGAACTGTAACCCTAACAATTTGGGCTATGGATCCTGCCCCCTTGAAATTCCATGTAATTCAGGAACTACTAGAAATAAGAATGATGAACTTTACCAGAAGCTTCCAGAAAGTATCATCATGTTATGCCCTGTCTTCCATCCCTATGTTAGTAATAAAAGATATGAACGGAGAGAAATTATGGCCCCGAGGAGGGGTCAGTGATGTTCACTGTAACATATTGATCCCAGCTCTGTCTTGTTTTTTCAATTTTTTTCAAGTTTCAATTTTTAATGTAATGTCTACATGCCATGTGGGGCTTGAACTCATGGCCTTGAGATCAACTGAGCCAGCAGGATGCCCTAATCCCGTATATGTCTTAAGTCCCAACCTCGCTCCTTCTTCCCGAGACCCAGGATCCCCTGTTGACATGGTCGCTCCTCTCTCTGTGTTTATGTTACAGTTTCCCCTGTAAGGTGCCGTGTGAGTTTTATACACAGAAAACCACAACAAATTCAGTTCTGCTTTTGAGGGATTCAGTGACTTTTTCCCTACATTATTCAGGATAAAATACCATCTGAAGCCGTGAGAAGCTTGTGGGGGACTCGGGCTCATTACTAGCGGCGTGCTGAGCCCCGCGTTAGGCCCCAGGGACGCAGACATGGATATGACACGGTCCCTAACTTCAGGGAATCTGCAGAGTGACGGGGAGAGAAGGGCCAGTAAGTGAGCACTGATAACGTAGGTTTCCGGCTACGTCCCGGCGAGGCCTGCGAGGCGATCGTAGCCCAGATGGGCGCTTCGGCCACCCTGGCAGCCTGGGCTGGGCTGGGAAGTCCACTGTCAGGCGCTGGAGGCCCCGAGAGGTAGAGTACTTTGCTCAAGGGCCGGCGGCAGCGCTGTAGCACCGGGCCTCCTGGTGCTCATTCCCGGGTTCTTATGGATCCTCTGCATTACTGCAGGAAGCTGGAACTGAGTTTACAGCTCCTCTGGGGGGGCCTGGGGGAGGGAACTAGGGAATCGCATTGAAATACGCTGATCACAACCCCAGAGCTTCCAGAACTCAGATGCCTTGGGAACGGAGACTTGTGACTCGAGCAATATGTCAGGGAGCCACCGGCTTTAAGGCGTGACCAAGCACGGGTTGGCAGGTCCCAGACAGAGCTCCGACCTGGAGCCCAAGCGGATGGAGTCCACTTGCGGGAAGGTGTGCAGCCCAGCAGTGGGGCCCAGAGGGGACCTCCCCCTTCCGCACTGCGAGTCTCTGCATCTCCGAGCGCGGCCAGGGCGTGGGGTCCCGTGCAGAGGCCTGGGCTTTGGAGGGGCCTGGACCCCAGTCGTGGCCCTGACGCTTCCTACCAGCATTGTCCTGGATTCGTTTATTCAAGCTCTCCGTGCCTCAGTTTGTGTACTTACAAAATGGGAGCAATGATAGTGCCTAGGAAAACTGTGCACATGTAATGAGATCAGTTTAGAAGACACCCCCCCCCCCAGTATACAGTAAGCACTCAAGTTGTAGCTATTATTTATTATCACATTTACTATTTTTTTTGCCCCTGGCTCTGATACTTGTGACACTCAGTCTCTTGGGCTCAGTTTCTTTTTTTTTTTTTTAATTTTAATTTTTTAATGTTTATTTATTGAGAGACAGCGTGAGCAGGGGAGAGGTAGAGAGAGAGGGAGGCACAGAATCTGAAGCAGACTTCAGGCTCTGAGCTGTCAGCACAGAGCCCAACACAGGGCTCAAACTCACAAGCCGTGAGATCATGACCTGAGCCGAATTTGGACGCTCAACCGACTGAGCCCCCCAGGCGTCCCCAGTTTCTTTATTTGAAGATGAGCAGGTCGAACTAGGTCATTCCTAGGGAGGCATCCCATTTCTTGCATTCAAAGATTCCCGTGTTTAAAGCAACATAAGCCTTCATTATCTATGATTTTGTGTCCAGCCCCCCGCCCCCTGAGGCAGGCTCGGTGGATCCTACTGTTGGGGTCCCCACCACAGACATGAAGGTGACAGTCTGCCGACCCCACTCAGCCAGAGTGGAAGCTGAGCGGCTGGGAGGACAAAGGGAAAAGCCTCTACGCCTGGAGAGCATTAAGGACAGGACTGTCCCACGGCGGGCGCACTGCCCGCCCTGCGCTTCACAGGGCTGCTGGTCAGGGTGAGCCGCACGGTCACGAGAGCCAAAATTTGATGACTTCTCTTTCCGCATCGGGCCCTGCGCTAAGGGCTGTGCAGCACCAGGGGAGGAGCGTTAGCCCCGTTCTGCGGGTGAGCGGCGTCGCACAGACAGGCTAAATGACTTAACCGAGTGGCACGGGGTAGCAGTGGCAGGATCCGGATTTGAACCCAGGTCTGTAGGACCACAAAACCCAGACTCCTTATCAATATAGTAAGCTACATACCGTAGCTGGCAGTCATGGGGAGACAGAAGAGCTTTAAAAAAGAGTGCAGGGGCGCCTGGGTGCCTCAGTTGGTTAAGTGTCTGGCTCTCCACCTCGACTCAGATCATGATTTTGGAGTTTGTGAGGTTCGAGCCCTGCATCGGGCTCTGCGCTGAAGGGATGGAGCCTGCTTGGGATTCTGTCTCTCCTTCTCTCTGCCCCTCCCTTGCTTGAGCTCTCTCTCTCTCTCTCTCTCTCCAAATAAATAAACTTAAAAAAATTTAAAACAGTGGTGCAGAGGGCCGCCTGGGTGGCTCAGTTGGTTCAGCATACGACTTTGGCTCAGGTCATGATCTCACAGTTCATGAGTTCAGACCCTGCTTTGGGCTCCTTTGTCCCCCTCCCCCTGCCCCTCCCTTTCTCGCACTCTCTCTCTCAAAAATAAAATGTTAAAAAAAAACAGTGCAGAGTCAAGCAGTGATGCGGATGTTGAATCATCATGAAAAGTTCCATTTACTTCAGATTTTTCTGAAGGTAATAGATATTGTAGAAAAATTATCTTTTATTTTTTTTTAATTTTTTAAATTTTTTATTTATTTATAGGAGAGAGAGAGAGACAGCGTGAGCAGGGGAGGGTCAGAGAGAGAGGGAGTCACAGACTGAAACAGGCTCCAGGCTCTGAGCTGGCAGTCAGCACAGAGCCCGACGCGGGGCTCGAACTCATGAACCGCAAGATCATGATCCAAGCGAAAGTCGGACGCTTAACCGACTAAGCCACCCAGGCGCCCCGAAAAATTATCTTTTAAAATGACCAAATGTTGGGGCGCCTGGGTGGTTCAGTCAGTTGAGCGTCCAACTTCGGCTCAGGTCATGATCTCTCAGTTCGTAGGTTCAAGCCCCGCCTGCTTCGGATTCTGTGTCTCCCTCTCTCTCTGCCCTTCTCCTGCTCATGCTCTGTCTCTCTCTTTCTCTAAAAAATAAATTAAAATGTTAAAAAAATTTTTTTTAAATGATTAAATGCTATTCAAAACTTTGGAAACAAAACTAGAAGAAAAGGAACAGTTTTATTAAAGTGGAGAACATGGGACCTGAGTTGTAATCCTGGCTCTGTTTAAAGCTGTCCTAGGTGCCTTGAACTGGTCCCTTCCCCTCTTTGGGACTCAGTTTCCCCATGTACACCGAGAGAGGAATAGACCTGCTCAGTTCCTCTTCTGCCAGAAAGTGCACGTGAGTCACCTGAGACCATCTTGTTAACAGGCAGGGTCTGATGCAGCAGGTCTGGAGTGGGGGCTGGGATTCAGCCTTTCTTTCCATCACGCTTTCAGGCTGGTCCCGGCCAAGCCTCGCATAGTGAGGGGCTGGGTCACCCCAGATTGAACTCTAAAACCAAGGTATCATAGTCAACCCCCAACTGCTAGGTAAACAAGGAGTGTTTACAGGACAGTGACATTTCTCCAGCTTGTGTAGCTGTTCTTTGCACTTGACCTTCTCTGCCTCCAACACATTTCAAGTCCCCTGAGTACGGAGCCCACGGGCTTTGGCACTGCCCGCGGGAGACTGTCCTGGGAGGTGAGGAGTGGGTAGGTGACCCAGAAGGCCAGCAGCTCTATGCACAGCGAGTCCCACGGCGCCATGAGCTTCTGCTGGATGTGTCGTCGGCTGCCGGCAGGCAGGGCTTTTAGACGAAGTCAATTCCTGCTCTCATTGCAGAAATCAAGCGTGTCATTTCTGCCACGTGTTTAGTTGGCAGAGTCACAGAGCCCCACTCAGGCACATTTCCCCAGCAGCCCTGTTCTCAGCCTCCTCGGGGTGACGTTTTTCTCTGCTGGACAAAGAACTATTTTGGAACGTTGAAATCTCTGCGAGGAAATTAGGATTGATGTCAACGTAAATTATTCTGGAAACCTGAGACCCTTCAAAGCTCGGGGATATTTTAATGCAATCAATTTCAAAATCCGGCGACGATATGAACAAGGATCTAATGGGTCTTAAATTGACTTGTTTGTTTCAATTCATTTTCTTTCCTTTTTGGCACATTTTCTATTTTGGATTTTTTTTCCTTTTAACTTTGTATTCTACATGGAGTCTTTTCTCAGCTTCCCTAATTTCCTGTGTCTATAACTGGGATGGAAATGTGCAGTGTTTAGCAGAACCTTCCTCATCTCTATGCTGACATGCAGAACTTTCTGGTCTTTGGGCTTGTTTCGGGAAAGTGCCATCGTGAGGCATAGAAACCTGCTCTCTCACTTCACTGTGGGTCAACTGAAGACTGCCCATCCCAGAAGCTAAAGGCTCAACTTGGAAACCCCACGCGGCATCCTGTTGGCTTGATGAGAATAGACTTATATTGAAATCTACCAGAAACTTCAAAGCGACCGGGGGTCCAAATCGTCTTGATGGGGTCTGGATGGGCTATAGATTGTGTCCCTCTACACTGCTTCAACTCTGGACTCTGAGAGCTGGGACTGGTCCTCCTCCATGGTGCTCTCTCATTGAACATGTGCATCTAAACAGGAAGCTGACTTGGTTCCCTAACGAACCAGGAGTTTCTTCGCCATCATATCAGTAAGTAGTAGGATGGAGCGTTGGTATTATCAGAGAACTTCCCCAACCTGGGGAGGGAAGTAGACATTGAAATTCAAGAGGCATAGAGAACTCCCCTCAGACGTAACTTGAATCGATCTTCTGCAGGACATATCATAGTGAAACTGTAATGTATTGTCTTACAGTTCTGGAGATCAGTAGTGTCATTGAGCTAAAAAGTAAAAATATTGGCAGGGCCACGATCCTTCTGGAGGCTCTAGGGGAGAGTCCCTCCTGTGACCTTTCCCAGCTCCTAGAGGCTGCCCGCATTCCTTGGCTCGTGACGCCCTTCCTCCATCTTCAAAGCCAGCAAAGGAGAGTTGAGTCCTCATATTGCTTCTTCCTTTCTCTTCCACTTAAAAAAATTTTTTTAACATCTATTTATTTTGAAGGAGAGAGAGAAACAGAGTGTGAGTGGGGGAGGGGCAGACAGAGAGAGGGAGACACAATCTGAAGCAGGCTCCAGGCTCCGTGCTATCAGCACAACTCGATGTGGAGCTTGAACTCACGAGCTGTAGGATCATGACCTGAGCTAAAGTCGCATGCTTAACCGACTGATAAATCTAGGTGCCCCTCCACTTTTTTAAAAAAAATATTTACTTATTTTTGACAGAGAGAGAGAGAAAGAGAAAGAATCCAAGCAGAGGAAGGGCAGAGGGAGAGGGAGACAGATAATCTGAAGCAGGCTCCAGGCTCTGAGCTGTCAGCACAGAGCCCGACATGGGGCTCAAGCCCGCAAACTGTGAAATCATGACCTGAGCTGAACAGGGACGCCCAGCCAACTGAGCCACCCAGGCACCCCAGTAGCCCTTGTATTGAATGCACATTATGTCTGGCACAATCTGTATTGACCACCTGAGTTTTTGGGAGTCCCTTGTTTTGGAGACAGCAATTTACACACGGTAGCACACTTCGGCTTGGCCCTTTCTATTTACCTCATCCATGTGGTCTTCTAAAGCACTAACCTCAGCAAGGGCTGATTATTGGAGTAACGGATGTGAACTCAAGATACTGAGTGCTCCAGTGCTGAGAGATGTAAACCCACGCTGCTCCGGGATGGAGACTGCACCTGTGAGGTTGGCCACCGAGTCAGCATGACCCAGATATGCAGGCTGGCCTGCTCTGAGGCATCCTTGCCCGGGGCATCTGCCCACACCTCCACTCGGCCACCTATAATAGTGCCTAGCTCAAGGATCCTGTCTGAACGTCTTTCTAGCACTAATATTCTTGAATTCTCATATTCCCTTTCTGCTAGATGCTTTTCAGTCTTTGATCTGATCCCAACTGAAGAGTAAGGCACCAGGCATGTGAGGAGGAAGAAGGCGTTTGGAACCCAATAGCAGAGCTGTCCCACTGTAAAGGACAGACGCCAGGGAACACGACCTGTTGTAGACATCTGTTGTGAACAGCTGCTGTGGGTGTTTAAGAGGAGCGAGCGGGGGTTTCTTCAGGCAGGAGGGATGCCCAGAGGGGATTCTGGGAGTCAAACAACTAAACACTTAAAATGTCCGTCTATGACCCCCACCTAGGGACAGCCTGATTCTAGAGCAGCGGTCCCAGGAAGAGGCAGGCAGCAGAGCCAGCGACACCTGGGCGGGAGGTAGAGGCGTGGTAGCGGGTCCCTGGGATAGCAGTTCAGGAAGACCAGACAGAGCACTGGGGACCAGGAGGGGACTAACCCGGTCCTGGGAACCGGGGCTCCTTGGATGAGAAGCTCTGTGCTTCCTGCCTGGTGGAGAGAGCAGGAAGCAGTAATTCAGGGGCCCTTTCTCAGTGTGTGCTTCATCTTTACGCTATTATACCAAGGACAGAACGTCCCCACCCGTGGTCTGGTCATATCATGGCACCTCTGCACAAACCATCACCACCTTTGAACTGGATTTTGCTGATGGAGTTCTTGAATTTTATTCTTTTGGTTTTGAAAATAGAAAAAGCAGGCTTTCTCGTTAAGAGACTGGGAATCACAGTGGTTAAGAGCTCCTGGAGTCAAACGGACTTAGATTCATATTACAGCTCTGCTGCTTAGCTGCTGTGTGAACGTAGGCAAGTCTTTGTACCTCAATGGGCCTCAGATTCCTCACGCATAAAATGATGGTGATGATGGTGATGGTGATGGTGATGATGATGATGCCACCAGTGTGCCAAGTTTGTTGTGAGGATTAATTAAGAAAATGTGCTTGGCACATGGGAAGCACCAGATAAATGGTAGCTCGTGTTATTGGCTTGTCCAGGGTGTCTTCTGCCCTCGCCTCTGGTCACATGTTCCTTGTATAGGCTTCCCAAATCAACTCAGTGTGTGTGCTGACTTTTCATTGATGCTACGTGAATGAAACAAGCTTTACCTTATTAGAAGATGGCCTTGTTCGTGTGTGTGTTTTGAGTACCTACCGTGGTCCTAGTCAGCCTTTAGTTTGGGGTGCTTTGAAATCTCCATGGAGTATGCTAGAACCAAGGGGGATGTCATGGTCTAGAAGATGCCTCACTTCTGTTCATAGATCATGATTTTTCTCTGGTGCTTCCTGATCCTCCACAGATGCCTCTAAGTTGAATTTAATTTAAAGGTAAAAGTAGAACCATATTTCTGGAGTTGAGTGGAGCAAATCAGGAAAATTTGTTGTAGCCTAATAGTTTAGTGACGCGAATAAATAAGCCCAATGGGCCCATTAGGGACCCTATTCTGGATACCACAGATCTGTGCCAATCAGCGCTGTCCATAGGTCCTGAAATGGAGTTTGGTTTTGGAGAGTCCCCCAATTTTTGGAAATGCTGCAAAGCTACAAAGGGTCTACAGACTCCAAATGGAAGTCAGAGTACATGTGATGAAAGGTGCTGGAAACGTACACAGGTTGTGCAGATGTTTCTCTAGCAGAAAAATCTGAGGCAAAACTGCTCCCCCTGAGAGATCCAGGTCTTCCAGATGGAATACGAATCCCAGAGCACGTTTCTACAAAATGAATATTTTCTGAGACCGTTACTTCTTTGAACTTGCTCTGATGTCAGGTTTCCCTTCACATTTTTGCACTGTCTCCTCTTCTATTAGGCTGAGTTGTGATGTCACAAACAGAGGATCTTAGATGTGGACTACGTGTCTTAGAAAGATTTGGTCACAAAGCTCATTGAGAACTTAGACATGGGGGTGTGGAAAATGGAGGAAATCCAGAACGGGATCAGCGGGACCGGGGAACCGAGAGCCTCTCAACACAAAGCCTGAACTCTGTTATTTTACGTACATCTACCTCCAACATATAAAATAGCAATTAGAGGATTGATACTCAGATATGTTTGTTGAATGGATGGATGAACAGACCAACGGATGGAGGCGTGAATAAGAACTACCTTCACTTGTACCATATCTTGTTGGTTTATTTATCTACCCCCACCTCTCAACAGCCTGGAAGCGTCTTGCGGGCATCTGTGTATATCCAGCATGGAGCACGGGAAGGCTAGATCCAAACTGAGTGACACTGACAAGGGGCAGTGTTGGGAGTCTGGCGTGTGCTCTTATTATTTGAGTATGTGAAGTTTAGGATCAGATCTTCTGGCCATGGGGGTCAGGGTCAGAAAAGGGTTCTGTCCCCAGGAAGATGGGGTTGCAGCTAAATAGCGAACCAATAACCAAGACAAATGCCAGTCCTCGGGTTCATCGTTTATTTGTTTACTTATTTTTATTTTATTTTCATTATTTTTAAGGATTTTACATTTTAAGTAACCCCTCCACCCAACGTAGGGGTATAACTTACAACCCAACAACCAAGAGTTGCATGTTCTTCTGATTGAGCCCGCCAAGCGACCCCTTAATTTTTTTAAAAAGTAGCCTTACTGCTCACCGTAGGGCTTGAACTTGGAGCCAGCCAGGTGCCCTTCCTGGTTTATCATGTAAGCCTTTTTATGTAACAAACAATTGGCCTGTACGTGTGTAATGTAAGGGGCTGCCAGTCAATGGAAAAGTTAGTATCCATCCTTGTTGTGCAAGCCAGAGGTGTAGTCTTAGTGGCTCCACCTCCTAGATACCACGGTAATCCAGTTTCCTGCTGCCCATCACCACTCCTGGTACCCTAATTGAGACCCCCAGCGACCTCTACTGGCCTACTCATGTCCATACTGCACCTCCTCATTTCGCAATTAGTGACAGGGAGCTTTTAAACAGAAATCGGATTATTTGCTCAACGTCATTCATCATCAGGGAAATACGAATCAAAACTACAATGAGATACCACCTCACAGCTGTCAGAATGACTAAAATTAGCAACACAAGAAAGAACAAATGTTGGCGAGGATGCAGAGAAAGGGGACCCTCTTGCGCTGTTGGTGGGAATGCAAACTGGGCAGCCACTCTGGAAAACAGTGTGGAGGTTCCAAAGAGTTAAAAATAGAGCTACCCTATGACTTAGCAATTGCACTACTAGGTATTTACCCAAAGGATAAAAAAAAAAAAAAAGATTCAAAGGGACACTTGTACCCTGATATTTATAGCAGTACTATCAGCAATAGCCAAACTATGGAAAGGGCCCAAGTGTCCATCAACTGATGAATGAATAAAGAAGATGTAGTATATATATATATATATATATATATATATATATATACACATACATACATATACACTGGAATATTACTCAACCATCAAAAGAAGGAAGTCTTGGGGTGCCTGGGTGGCTCAATCAGTTAAGCATTTGATTTTGACTCAAGTCATGATATGGTTTGTGGGTTTGAGCCCTGCGTCGGGCTCTGTGCTGACAGCTCAGAGCCTGGAATCTATTTCGGATTCTGTGTCTCCCTCTCTCTCTGCCCCTCACCTGCTTGTGCTCTGTCTCTCTCTCAAAAACAAACATTAAAAAATTAAAAAAAAAAAAGAATGGAATCTTGCCATTTGTAATGACATGGATGGAGCTATTATGCTAAGCGAAACAAGTCAGTCAGAGAAAGACAAATACCATATGATTTCACTCATATGTGGAATTTAAAAAACAAAACAGATGAACATAGGGGAAGGGGAAAAAAGAGAGGGAGACAAACCATTAGAGACTCTTAATATAGAGAACAGACTGAGGGTGCTGGGGGGGAGGTGGGTGGGAGATGGGCTAGATGGGGGATGAGCACTAAGGACGGCACTTGTTGGGATGAGCACTGGCGATTGTATGTAAGTGATGAATCACTCACTTCTACTCCTGAAACCAATATTGCACTATATGTTAATTTAACTATATTTATTAACAATTTAAATATATGTTAAATAACTAGAATTTAAATAGAAACTTGAAACAAAGAAAAACAAGGACATCCAGAACTCTGATTATTTCACTTCCCTGCTTCCAGAGCCTTCAGTGGTTCCCCGTATTGCAGCTGGCAATGTCCTAACAGCACGCACAACAGCCTTTGTGTCCTGGCCCTTAACTACCTCAAACTGCCCGCTTCCTCCTTCTCCCCACTCCACCTTTGCCCTGTATGGTAGGCGTAAGGAACTCCTTGCTCTTTTCTGCCGCTCTGCTGGATCTGTTTTTTCCCCCAAAAGTTGGGATTTTAGACCCAGATGTAGCGTCAAGTCTCAATGTGCGTCTTGAGTTCGTGTCCACATGCCCCGGCCGCCGTATACGCCCTTTGTTTTAGTCACATCTGATACTCCCTGTTCACTGACCAGAACAAGGGTTTCTCAGAGCTCACAACCTGGCAACAGAGGTCAAGGATTTAACACATTATTCGATGATAATGAGGAAAATGTCTCGATGGAGGTAGGATCCAATTGCTGAGGAATATGGGCGAGGTAGCTGTCAGATACACCTGCTGCGTCGGTGACAGCCACAGTATTTGAACCCAGACTTGAAGGATAACACGGGTTTGTGAGGCATTTCTAATGTGCTTAGTGTTACTTGAAACCTGTTTTTTTTTAATTATCACAAACATGCTGCCTCTAATTGTGGTTCTAGTGCTAATTTGCCCGATCTTTGAAGAAAGAGTTGCTGAATAATAGGTAACTTCCATTGAGCATCGATCTAAATTATCATCACTTCCCAATTAGTGGCCATTGAATGAGTGAGGCTTTGGAACAGTGCGAGTGGAATGGAGGACAAAGGTAATCCAGGGAATGAACAGATGCTCTGGAAGGAACGTTCTGACCTGGCCTTCTTTGCTACCATCTTGCCTTGTCTTAGATCACAGCAACAATTACACTGTTTTGTTTTGTTTTTTTCATTTTATGCCTAATGGGTTTCTGATGTAGTTATTTCTGGCAGATTCATTTTCACTCCTGATTCTGCCCTGCCCCGACTCTGAAGCACACTCCCTCTCTGGAAGTCAATGCCTTCATCTGAACAGTGAGGAGGACGCATTGGATTTGTATATTGCATTTCAGCCAGAGCATGTCTGTCATCTCTGCTGTGCTTGCTCACGCTGCCTTGGGAGATGATTGTGTCTTGTTGGGTTTTGAATGTTCATTGTGGCATAAGCCATATATAGTAATGGTCACAGATCATAAGTGTACAGCCCAATGGGTTTTTACAAAATGAACACACCTGTCTAACTACTACCCAGTTCAAGGTACAGAACATTTTGATCTCTCTTGTTTTAATGTTTATTTATTTATTTTGAGAGAGAGAGAAAAAAAAGAGAGAGAGAGAGAGAGAAAGCGAATGAGCAAGCAGGGGAGGGGCAGAGAGAGACAGACAGACAGAATCCCAAGCAGGCTCTGTGCTGTCAGCTCAGAGCCCGATGTGGTGATCGAGCTCATGAAGTGTGAGACCGTGACCTCAGGTGAAATCAAGTTGGATGCTTAGCCTACTGAGCCACCCAGGTGCCCTTGCATTTTGATCTCTTCAGTTTCCCTTGTGCCTTCTTCCTGGTCAAGCTCCAACAACCCCTCCCCCCATGCTTCCTGCCCGCCAGCCCCAAGGTAGCTAATATTCCCACTGCCATTACCATGGCTTTGTTAGGCCTGTTTCTGAGTTTAATATAAATGGAATAAATCAGCAGGTACTCATTTGTGTGTCTGGCTTCTTTTGCTCCACATAACATCTGTGAGATTCATCCAAGTCATTTCCTGTACAGCAAATTCATTCTTTTTCATTGCTGAGTAGTAGTTCAGGATTGTATTACATGAATATATCGCAGTTTATTCAGTCCCTCTGCTGCTGTGGGCATCTGGATTGTTTATACTGTGTGGCTCTTAAGAACACTCTTATGCATGTCTTTGGGGGCACATATGGTCTTCTGGGTATCAGGAGTGCGTATCAGGAGTGGGTAACAGGAGCGCTAGGCATGTTTCTTCTCTCTTGGTTATCAAACAGCTTTTGGATCTAAAAAAAGTTTGAAAACCTGCGGACCAGGTCAGTGATTCACAAACACGAGACCATGGACTGGCATTGTGATCATCTGAGAAGTGTTATAAAACATGAGCTCTTTGGGTCTGGTCCACGGGAATTCTGAGTCAGTATCTGGGGTGGCATCTAGGGAATATGCGTGGTTGTACAGTTCCCGAGTGGCGAACAATGCTGAGGATGCACTAGCTTTGAGAATGACAGACCAGAGGATCCTTCAGGGCATTTCCACATCAAGCAGGCTGTGTTTTTATTGCATGCTTTCTCAGAGTATTATATCCTTGGAGCCAATCATTGTCTGGAACTTCCTGCACCATATTGAAATTTTCTGTTTGCTTGTCTCTTCCTCGCTGTGCTCTTCTCTGGGGCAGGATCTTGTCCGCCTCATGTATCCGTGTGTTGTCTGAATCTGGGTGAGGTGGGTCATGCAACATAGTGCTTAGTACATGCGAATGAGCGAATGGAAATATAATGCAGATAATATATTTTTGAAATAGCTTGAAAGAGGTCTATCTCTGCAGATTTCACTGCCTTATTGTTGCTTGACTTTTGGGGAAGTGATAATACCTTCTAGAACTAAAAAGTCATGGCTCACTTGAAATTCCACTTTGGGTTGGGTCCATAGCATAGCAATGGGCTTTCAACCCAAGATTTGGCCAGAGAGACAATTACCTCAAGAGATAGTTCTGATTATGGACGGATATGAGTTTATTGGATTGAATTAAATCTAGTATCTAGTTCCCTCCTCCCCTCTGACCTCCTCAGGATGTGGAGGGGGAAGGGACAAAAGAGAGCAGAGAGTTTCAGGGAATTCCTGGCACCTCTGCACTTAGTATGACAGTATTTGGGACCACACTAGCAAACGAATGAACTAGATGGCCTCCAAAGTGTTCTGTGGGCATTGTGGAGGATACTAGAAAAGTATTACGAAAGAATTCCTATCTTCAGTTTTCGCGTGGCCTCGTGAAGCCATCAGAACACTCTGGAGTGCTTTACAGGGATGTGCACGTGTGTGTTGTGCTTAGGAAGGTGGGCGCTGTGCAGAGAGAACATTTTGCAGCCAAAAAGCACGTATCCTGTGTCTGGTTGTGTTTTCCTTGCCTCCTAATACCTGGGCATAGGTTTCTTGAACCTCTTAGACAAGGGAGGAAGTGAGTGGGCACTCCAGTGGTAAAGGTAGAGGCCTCCCTGTTTTCAGTGGAAACTTCTGAGTAAAATGCTTTCACTCAGTTCAGTGCTGGATGGTTCTGACGTTTCCACCCTTTGAGGGCCAGTCTGTTCCCCGCCAGAGCTTCATGTGAAGCCCATGATGAACAGAGCAAGGTCACAGATCAGTGTCAGCCTAGAACTCCCGCTAGCAGGGTCGCGAACGTCCTGGTATGCTACGAAACTCAAACTGGCTACAGTTAATGTTGATTAACTTCCTTCTACAGTTGCATCCAAATTTCCCTAAAAGGAAAGTTCTTCGAAACGGTTAGAACCGGTATTTGACCCTTCCCTGAGGTCAAATGAAAAGTCTTTCACTGAGCACCTACTTTAGGTCCCACACAGTTTAAAATGCAGGGATTCTGAGATGAAGCATTTCCTTGGACAGTCACAACTGAATGGGTATAACGGGCGGATGTGCAGGCGACCGCGAGTCTCGCTGACCAGGGCTATGACCGAGTTTGGGTGACGCGAGGAAACGTGGAAGATTCTGTGTGGGCCGCTCAACACAAACCACAGAACGGAAGGTGAATTTAAGCTGGGTCTTAAGGGACCGGTTATACGAAGGAGGCAGAACTTTCTACCTGGGGATCCCTGATTTGTGTGTGTGTGTGTGTGTGTGTGTGTGTGTGTGTGTGTGTGTGTGTGTGTTGGGGGGCGGGGCGTCACTGTATTGGCTTTATGCTTGTCTCGTTGACCTTTTCTCTATCCAGATTTTGCTCTATTTGCCACTGGAATGTTAGCTAACCCTGTGAGCTCTGCGCTGAGGTTTTTGTCCCCGCAGTGCAGGGCTTTAGTCTTAAATGCTTTGCTTTCTCTGTTCCCCTAATAAGGCAGGCTGGGTACTCTGGAATGCCTCCTTGAAATCCCCTTTCCTTCTTTTCTCTGAATCTGAGCCTCAGCACACTGTACACAGCCAGGAGCTTGCTTTCTTGCTCTCCATCTTGCCGAAACCTCTTATCCGTCTCTATACCTGCCTCTCCGCTACATCCGTGAAAGCCACCAAGGCCCTTCTGAGAGGAGGCTTAGGTGAGGGAGAGAGGATGTTCCCTCAGGAAGGTGCTTTCTGAAGCAATGCAGTCACCAGGTCCACCTCTGCTTGAACTGGCAGAAAAGAAACCTGTATATATATATATTTTTTAATGTTTATTTACTTTTGAGGAGCGGCTGGGTGGCTCAGTCGGTTAAGCGTCCGACTTGGGCTCAGGTCATGGTCTCATGGTTCGTGGGTTCGAGCCCCGCGTTGGGTTCTGTGCTGACAGCCAGCTCAGAGCCTGGAGCCTGTTTCGGATTCTGTATCTCCCTCTCTCTCTGACCCTGCCCTGCTCACGCTGTCTCTCTATCTCCCTCAGAAATAAATAAAACACTAAAAAATTTTTTAAAATGTTTATTTATTTTTGATATAGAGAAGGAGAGCCAAGAGCA
Organism: Proteles cristata cristata; assembly: GCA_017311185.1. Taxonomy (NCBI): domain Eukaryota; kingdom Metazoa; phylum Chordata; class Mammalia; order Carnivora; family Hyaenidae; genus Proteles; species Proteles cristata. The sequence continues at coordinate 51,408 of JAESUZ010003961.1, forward strand.
GGGGAGGGGCAGAAAGAGAGGGAGAGAGAATCTTAAGTAGGCTCTGCGTTGTGAGCTCAGAGGTCGACTTGGGCCTCAAGCCCTCTAACTGCAGGATCATGACCTGAGCTGGAACCAGGAGTTGGATGCTCAACCGACGAGGCCCCCCAGATGTCCCAAGAAACCTCCATCTTACAATTGGACTGGACTTCCAAAGTTTACGTGATCTGGGTCCTTATTTTCAAATAAGTAATGAAGTTTATGTATTTTTCGCATTTGTATGCGGGGAAGCTGATGTCCATGCAGTAACATGCAGTAACGAGTCCGAAATCACACAGTCAGTTAATGGTGGGGCCTGGACCTAGACCCAGGTCGTTCGACTATCAGTCAAGGCTTCCTTCTGTTGTACCACAGTCTGGTCTTCTAATACCCGGATCTCTATGCCTCAATACAAATAAGACAAAACAAACTTCCAAGAATCTTCCTGTACGTAACTGCTGAATTGTAAAAACCAGAACATTGGGAGACCGTTTGAGGGCTCTGGGCTCCTTCAATTTGCCAGTCTATTGTGTTCTTTGTCACGTTGAGAACGGACGACTGTAGATTTCAGCTCTGATACTGAAGTTTTTCGTCCTTATAGCGCCATTGCATAGGGTAGACCCCCAGTAAAATGGTTTAGGAAGAAAGGAAGGAATGATGTATCCTTAATATCACGACCAGAAGTAACAGATGACTTCTAGGGCTCCCACATATGCCACATTATTGACTAACAGTATGCTGCTTTAGCTTTTATCCCCAAAGTGAGATCCGAACAAAACGAGTGCTGACTTAGTCTCTGCACTTCAAAAAAAGCTTACGGGTGAGCAAGAGTGTTAGAGGAGGGTGATCGCAATAGCAAAGATTTATAAGACTAGGTGAAAGGATGGGGATTATTTAACCCAGAGAAGAAAAGTTTCAAAGGGAATACGGTAGTGCTTTCAGAATTGTTGTGTAGGAAAACGTCTCAACTAATACTATGTTGCCGAGGGCAAAATGGGAACCAATTTGGGGTGGAAGTTAGAATGGAGCAAGTTTCATCTACAGAAAAATAATAATCTGCCAACAATTAGTGCATTCAGAAATAGCTGCCTGCCTTAAGAGGTAATGAACCTTCATTGACTGGATTTATTAAAGCAATGGTATTGATGAATGAACGTCTACTTTGTGATAAAGGTAATCGTAACATATGGCTTGTGGAGCCTGTCACAAGTCGGAGATTTTCTGATAAATTTCTGGTGGAGAAGAACACAAGGTCTGTGCCCCGATTTGGTTTGGGTATTTTTTTAAAAATTTTTTTCATGTTTTTATTTATTTCTGAGAGAGAGAGAGAGACAGCGTGAGCAGGGGAGGGTCAGAGAGAGAGGGAGACACAGAATTAGAAACAGGCTCCAGGCTCTGAGCTGTCAGCACAGAGCCCGACGCGGGGCTCGAACCCACAAACAGTGAGATCATGACCTGAGCCAAAGTCGGACTCTTAACCGACTGAGCCACCCAGGTGCCCCTGGTTTGGGTTTTGTCTGACTTCTTTTATTGTGACTAATCCTTAAAAGGGCTCTGTGCAGAATTCAGGACAGTATAACCACGGGGGCTAATATACATGTTTATCCATAAACAGCCATGCTTTTCCCGAGTCTTGAACTTGTTTTGTTCCAATGAGTAGGTCTTGAGATCTCTATTACTCTCAGATTCATCAATCAAAATCATCATATTGATATTGCTTTAAAATATGATTAATGGGTGGGGCGCCTGGATGGCTCAGTCAATTAAGTGTCTGACTCTTGATTTCAGCCCAGGTCATGCTCTCACTGTTTGTGAGTTTGAGCCCCACGTTGGGCTCTGCACTGACAGTGTGGAGCCTGCTTGGGGTTCTTTCCCTCCCTCTCTCTCTCTCTCTCTCTCTGCCCCTACCCTACTCGTGCATGCGCACGTGCACTCTCTCTTTCAAAATAAATAAACAAAAAAATAAGATTGATGTGAAGCATAACTAGGAAAAAAATTATAAAATATTTGGGTGTATTTCCATTACTCATAATATAGAGGACAAATTCGAACTTTACATTTACAAATGAAATGCCATTTAAAGCATTAGAGTAGGGGGGCGCATGGGTGGCTTAGTCAGTTAAGCGTCCGACTTTCGCTTAGGTCATGATCTCGCGGTTCGTGGGTTCGAGCCCCGCGTCGGGCTCTGTGCTGACTGCCAGCTCAGAGCCTGGAGCCTGTTTCAGTCTGTCACTTCCTCTCTCTCTGACCCTCCCCTGCTCACACTGTCTCTCTCTCTCTCCTAGAAATAAATAAAACATAAAAAAAAAAATTTAAAGCATTAGAGTAGGTACTAGGAATATATATCCAAAGTAGAAATGATTAGAAAACAGTATGTTTAATATCACCAGTATAGGTTAAGCAGAACTACTTTCCCCAGAATCCTGTGAAGCTTCATATTTTCCTTCTAAGTAACTGAAATGTTCTAAAAACTGTGCTTCTTTGGGGAAAACACTCTCTATTTCTTTCAGTGCTTTTCACACAGAGTTCTACCAACAAGAATTGGAAAGTTTCTTGCAGTATTTGAAAAAAATACAGACCCATCCATTTTTGGAAGCTTGTTCTTACCTTTCTTATATATTCTCAGCTTGAGTTCATTTTATTTATTTTTTACCATGTACTAGATTTTTTTTAATATTTCAAAATATATGGAATATAGCTGCCAGAAAAGTTTCCAGTCCTGGCTGAATTTTATTGCCGTTATTGTACGGAGACTTAAAGTTCAATTAGTTCATTCCTCTGATTTTTTTATGTAATTTAATTTTTTAACTAATTTTTTTAATGTTTATTTCTTAGAGAGAGAGAGAGAGAGAGAGAGAGAATCTGAAGCAGGCTCTAGGCTCTGAGCTGTCAGCACAGAGCCTGACATGGAGCTCAAATCCACAAACTGTGAGATCATGACCTGAGCCGAAGTCAGAGGCTCAACTGACTGAGACACCCAGGTGCCTCCATTCCTCTGATTTTTTAAATTTATTTATTTCTAGGAGAGAGAGAGAGAGAGAGAGAGATAGCGTGAGCAGGAGAGGGTCAGAGAGAGAGGGAGATACAGACTCTGAAACAGGCTCTAGGCTCTGTGCTGGCAGTCAGCACAGAGCCCGACACGGGGCTCGAACCCACGAACCGCAAGATCATGACCTAAGCGTAAGTCGGATGCTTAACCGACTAAACCACCCAGTCGCCCCCCTCTGATTTTGTTATTATTATAGACAAATGGAGGAAAATTCTTTGCTAAGGTTACGAAGCTAGTTAGTAATACGCCCAGGGCTCATTTTAGCTATTCTGTAGTCCGGAGCAGTTTACCTCCTGGGAAAAGGGAGAAGATGGGCCCCTTGCAAAATCTTGGCACTGTCATCCCTATGAGGCCAGACCTGGAAATCGGCAGGTGCCTTAGAGGGACTGACGACACAGGGATTAGCGGGAAATCTGTGCACAGATGAGTCAATCTCCTCACCCTCTTCCCTTCCTGTATCGTCAGTGTCTGGGAATTCAGTTCTAAGCACCAATTTGAGCAGAGACATTCCTAAAATATTTGAACTTTTGGTATAGGAAGAACTAAGGCAGGTAGTTCGGGCAGTTATATCTCAGCACAATGACCTTGTTATTTTGGGATTATGGACCAACCAGTTCCCTGTCTATTCACCTAAAACCTGCCAGTCCCAAATCCTTCCACATGCAAACCCAGTCTACCTTCTCATGTTCTCATTTTACCATTTAAGTGAACGACTCTGAGTTTCTAGATATTTGAGGAAAGTCTGCAGCATGACCAAGAAAGAGCTAGATGAAAGAAGAGGAAGTGACTCAGGAGGAAACAGAGGTAATTTAAAAACAAACTAATTAGCATCCTTGAGAATGTGGTGGTTGTAAGGATATGTCCACAGTTTTTTATTATATTCTCTCCCCTTGAATGTGACCTGAACTTAGTGAATCATTTCCAGTGAGCAAACAGAATATGGCAGAAGTGACGGCATGCCTCTTCCAACATTAAGTCGGTCAATTACAGAGAGCATGGGACTTCCATTTCGGGTGCTTTTCCTCCCGTTGGACCCTCCAAACCAACACCCTCTCCTCCAGAGGAAGCCAACTGCCATGTTGGGAAGGCAGCCCCAGGAAGAAGAAAGCCTCCATACTGTGAAAGAGGTTCACGTGGGAAGAAACCGGAGGCTTGTCAGCAATCACACGAATGGACTTGGGAGCCAGTCTTCTGAATCCCGCCAATAGTCACGTGTGTGAGCTTGCATCCTGGTGAGAGACCCTAAGCCAGAACCACCCCTCTGAGTGACTCCTGGTTGCCTGGCTCACAAAAACTATGAGATATTAAAAGTTCGTTGTTCTTAACCACAAAGTTTGGGGTATTACTACATGTTGATGGAAAGCTGCTACAGAGTGACCCACGAAGAAATTGTGTTGGCACACGAGAACAGGGTACTGTGTACAGGTAAGGAGAAAGAAAGCTCTTAGAAATGAAAACGTGGTTGCCGTTTTTAAAATTCAGTACAAGGACTGGACATAGGAAAACGCTTAAAAGATAAATTTTGAAGGAAATATGAAACTCTGTCTCAGATCAGGAGGTCTAGTATCTGACTAGTAGAAAAAAAGGATCCTGTAGAAATAGAGAATGGACAAAATAAAAAGGAAGGAATAAGCCTACAAATGAAACAAGAATCTTAGAGTTGAATAAAGAGGCTATTTATTTATTTATTTAAAATGTTTATTTTAGAGAGAGAGAATGAGTTTGGGAGGTACAGAGAGAGATGGGGACAGCAGCAAGTCTGATGCAGGGCTCGAACCCATGAACCATGAGATCATGACCTGAACCAAAGTCAGACGCTCAACCCACTGAACCTCAGAGGTGAATCTTTCAATTAAAAGAGCCTAATGACTGCCAAGCAGGAAGAGTGAACAAAGAACCCCTGTGAAGTTCAGAAAGTCAGAGGATAAGTTCCTTGGAGCTCTTAGAGAATGAAACACAGGTCATGTATAAAGAATGAGAACTGGTTTTTATAGGTCAGCAGTACTGGACGGTAGAAATCAGTGGAATAATGCTTTCTGCGTTCTGAGAGAAAATGATTTCATCATATGCTTCTACACCCAGCCTGTTTTACCCAGCATTAGGTGCAGCTTTGTCGGAAGCCCCAAAAGAACAGTGGCTTGGACACCTCCAGTTTCTTTCTGTCTTGTGTAAAAGTCCCGGTAAGCACCCCAGAACTGCTGTGACATTCAGAGGCCTAGGCTTTTCCTATTGTGTTGCTCTCCTTTGCACGACCTTGACTCCATGGCACAAGACTATCGTGTTCATGTTCCAGGCAGCAGGCGTCTGCAACAAAGGTTGACAAAGAAGCGAAGCAATGGTTCATGTGACCCGCCTCTCGGGGACGATTCCAGTAGCTGCCATGGGTCACGTCGTGTAGTCATTGTCCATTCTTGCTTACAAGGGAGGCAGCCATGTGACCAGCTCAGCATGTTAGTACTATGGGAGAGGAGACCACTAATGCTTTTTGTCACACCAGCCAGGGTTTTCATAGAGCGTGAGGTCCCAATATAGACACTTTTCAGATATGCGAGGACTCAGAATGTTCGCTTCTCCTGCTCTCTTTCCTAGGCGAGTTCAGGGATTTAAGCCATCAAACCAAGGACGTAAACCAAGGAAGATGATGGACACAGAACAAAAAAGGGGTTCTAACTCTTGAGAGGGGGTGAATAGAGGCCCCAGGACTTAGACTCTGCAGTGTATCTTTAGGGCAGGCAGTCCACACAGGATCAGGGCAATTTGGGAAGAAGAGTTTCAGGGAAAATAGAGATTCCTTAGAGAAGGAGATAAGGGGAGAATAAGAGGATGTGATTAAGGCAAAAAAGAAAAAAATGGAAAAAGAAAAATCCGGGATACAAATAGAAAGACAATTTCAAACTCTAGGTTAAAAAATGTTATATAAGAAGTTGTGTTCCAAATATGAAGCAACCACAGGTGGTTAGTGAGCCTCAAGAAAAAGAGATGAATACATTTCAAACAATAGAAGGAATGATCAAGAAATTGAAAGGCATTAGGGACGTGGTCAAGAAGGTACTCTATGTAATTTGCTTTCCCCACAAGAAGAAAGGAAAGGAAATCATGAAGTCTAGAAAAAACACGTCTAAAAAATAAAATGACAGGTGTTGTACATTATGAAACAAGCTAAACTGTGGCATAATTTGAGTGTGAGAAAGGAAAATGTAGGGGTGCCTGGGTGGCTCAGTCACCCTGTTAAGTGACTGACTCCTGTCAGATGTTCAGTTAAGCCTCTGACCCTTGATTGCTTGGCTCAGGTTATGATCTGACTGTGAAACGGAGCCCTGCATTGGGCTCCGGGCTGACAGTAGAGAGCCTGTTTGGGATTCTTTCTCTCCTCTCTCTGTGCCTCCCTCAAAATAAATACACAAACATTAAAAAAAAAAAAAGAAAGGAAAATTTATGCAAATGTGTTTTTTTTTTTTTGAGTGTGGCAATGGTCAAGACGTAGGAATTGCTAAGAAGAATATGTAATCATGGCACATGGCTTGGTTTAATACCTTAGAGTACTGACTTACTCATAATAGTGTGGATGGTGCTAATTTATCTTTTAACTTTTAGCATCAACTTGGAGCCAAAGCACAGAAAGTGACATGAATTCGATAACGTTGCTCGCAAGCACCTCAAATATAGATGATCTTTAGGATAAATGCATCAAGTTGCACCCTTTGTTAGATAGGACTTTTGAGACTGCCTTGTTGGGGGTGTGGTCTTCCAGATCCCCATCAGCAAAACAACCACATGACGTTGGGCAGAAGGGTTTTTCTAACTTGAACTTGAACTCCATTTTATCCCAAGATTCAACCGTGTCTGAGTGCGGACTTACATCCCACTGCCCCTCCTTCCCCGGATAAGAAAACCCAGGTGCTGGAGCCAAAGGCAGCAGCCGAGCCATACTGTCCCAAGTTAGCGTCCTTTCTCTGCCCTCTCAAGCCATTCGAGAGCATCTTGGGTGGCCGTCCTGCTTTCTTTGCCGCCTAACATAGGTAATAAACCTTGTCACATCCTCTTGGTGCGTGTGTGGCTTCATCAGTGTCAACATTCAGTCCAAATTTGGGGTGGTGTCCATTCTTCTTCTGAAGGCATCCACAGCATCTGTAGTGTCTAGAGTAGGGTCATGTGGGTACACTAGGGAACCTTTTTTGGGGGGGGATTGAGAAGCTTCCTGGGAAAGAGCTGTTGGGAGAAATAAGATTTGAGAAGAAGTAGTTGATTCAGAGACAATCGACCAGCTGCTCCAGAGGACAGTGAGTTCAAGAACGGTGTGGTGTCTGTCGCTCCCATCGTCCTCTGGCACTGCTCCTATGAGTTCACGTCTAATTCTTCTGGGAGGACGGAGCTATTGGAAGGGCTTCATCTGGCTCGGTGACAGTAACGACAGCGGTAGTGTTTCATTACAGATGATGATGACCCAGACAGTGACGTCAGCAGTGGTAGTCATGACGCCATTGCCTTCAGTCCATAACGCTGGGCATCAGGGTTCCTGGCACCAACGTCAGCAGCGGTGACCGTTAGTCTCCGTGAGTCTGTGCGGCAGCAGCCGCACCTGCTGACAGCAGAATGCTCGCTCTAGATTTAGATTCCCCGAGTTAGGATCTTGGCTCCACCACTTCCTATTTTGGGCGAGATTATTTCTCCGACCCTCGGTTTCTTCATACAGAGAAAGGAGAAAATAATAGTGTCTATGTCAGAGGGTTGTTTTGAGGATCAAATAAGCTCTAAATTTATAGTCAAGCGCACATCAACTCAACACACTGCCTGGCACGTAACACGCACTTATTTAAATATTGCCCGTACTATTTTCTTGGTCAGATTATTAGCATCAAGTTTTAGCACTAATGGCACCACCACTTGTGGTGTTGTCAGAGGCCAGAAGCAAAACTTACAGAAGCCAGAGAACTGAAAAGAAAACCTGGCAAGCCTCTCGGAAGTCAGAGTATGTGCAAGAGAATGAGACTCTTCTGGAGGATGCCTGTAATAATTCACAAGGAATGAGAAGTTGTCTGGAACCAGAGAAAGACCATTTTGAGGCTGTCATTCTTCCCACAGTCTGGGGAGGCCTGAGCAGCAGTGGGTGCAGTAAACGGTGAGGTGACACTGGCCTTGGGGCACTTTCCTTCGGTGACTTGAAAGGTAGAGCAAGGCACCGTCCACCTCACTGTTTATCTAATGGCGGTTTTATTGAGTTGATCTCTCCTGGAACCTCATAGGCCCGATGGTTCCAAACAGCACCGTTTTGGGTCTTCATTAAATTGGGGTGCTGATTTCCAGAGCTCGGACATTTGGCGAGTGCCTCCCTGCCCTTCCTTTTCCTTCCCCGATGCCAAGGCCTTGCATTCCGCGCTGGCCGGGTAACCTGCTCCTCAAGTGGAAGAGCCTTCCTCATCCCTTTTTGTACCTTCAGAAGCTTGCCCTGCGCCAAACGCCTGTGTGGCACCGAATTAACTCTTTGTTAGACGAATAAATGAGTTACACGGAATGCCAGCTTCAGATCAATGAGCAAGGCTATAGAAAATAAGAAACAAACAAAAAAGAGTCATTCAGTGTCTGGTGGCTCTCAGTGTTTAGGGCACACAGGGTCACTGCCATATTGACTACTACATTGTTCCCATCAGAATAGTCATTTCAGACGGGATCAGTAACTTGCTGGAGCGGCTCCTTTTCAGTGTAACCCTGGGGAGACGACAGGAAGGCACCAGCAGGCTCTCCTGACATAGCATCCAAGGCCCACACCTGTAGGATATTCACTAGATCTATGCGTGTGGACGGGGCCCCCTGACTATTCCCTGGCTACAAATGTGTTCCTCCCACATGATACGGGAAGGGCCGTTTCTGAGGAAGTGTCTAAAGCATTTTCCCACCTGCACAAACCTGTCCTTTCAACCCCGGGTAAGTGTCACACTGCCGGTGTGGACATGGCTGTTGACCCTGGTCATTCTCCCATACCTGGTCAGGAAAATGCAAGGCCTCTGTCACCTTCTTTCCCTTCCTAGCTGCATAACTGGAATTGGGGGAGGTACTGTTCTTCCTTGGCCTAGCCCTCATGGCCCTGAGTTCAGAGGAAATCCACTGCGGGCTGGCTCCCTGACACGTTAGAAGGTTCCAGAAGGCATCTAGAGCCGTATTTCTCTCTGGTCTCTTTCTATCCGGGGACCAGTCAATTATGGGATTTCCAACCAAGGTGCAAGGATCAGTGGCAGAAAGAGGGCCCTGGCAGCTCTGTCTCAGGTGGGTGGGCCTGATGTGAACAAGAGGAGCAAGCCTGCCCGTGGACCTGCACTTGAGCGGTTTTGATCTGGAGAGCCCTGGTCCCTGAGATCCCAGTTGATCGTGCATTAACAACGGTTTAAAGGCCCCCTGCTTCTGTTTAAGTAAGCATTGTAAGTTATCTGCTTCTCAGATTACTTTGGAACCAAACTCAAGAGGAGAGCGTCCTCAGAGCTTGGGTCTGGCGTCGAGCGCATTAGCTTTGCCATCGCCCTGCTGATTTAATTGGCCCAGTAAGCAGGCTGGAGGTGTTTGGGATTGTAATTAAAGTTGTGGCGCCTGGAAAATCCTCCGTCTGTTATTATAATTTTTTTTTCTAAAATAAACTATCCTAGCTCACCAAACTTATGGGGCTAATTAGAGCCTAATTAAAGTTACTTGTTTCTATTTTAAAATCTGCCCACTGAGAGAGCCGCAAGGCAGGAGGGAACATATTTTTAAAGTGACAGTTCTAAAAATGCTTCCCACCCCGGTCCCTGAGCTGCATTGCTCTGATTCATGCATTGATTTATTTCCAATGAAAATGACGGTCTGCTTCGTTTCGTTGCGACAGTGCTCACAGGGCCCCCCTCACTGAGCTGTGCGAAAAGATCGGTTTCATGAACAGACGACTCTTCTTTGTCACTCATCTTCGGGCTGGAGAGGCTGACTGCCGCATTCAGTGTGCAAGGTATTTAGAAAAGGGCTCATGACAAACCCAGGAGCAGGGAGACGAGGAATCAGTACAACCCCGAATCTCAGGAGGAAGAGCATTTGCTGATGACTTACTGCGTACTAGATGTGGTTCTGGACAGTTGCACTGGGTATCATAAATGTTGCCGAAAAGGAAATGGGAAGGGTGCAATCAGCTGCCTGAGGCCACAGAGCTAGGAGTGGTGGGTCCGGGATCCAAAGGAACATCTGACTCAAAAGTAAGCTTCTCAGGGACAAACACTCACCACTCTGCCGTGATCCCTCCTAAAGTCGCATTACTAAGGTATTAGCCCCCTCTCTGCCCCAGGCTTCTTCTGTACAACAGAAATAATAGGACCTAGGTCGCTACTGGTGTGAGTTGTAATGAACAGATAAGATGATGAATTTCCAGGTTCTTTATAAAATGTAAATTGACACTCGTTGATTCATCTCAGGAGACCTGTGACCCACATACCTGTATATTATTCACCTCTTTCAGGGGTACTGCTTTTATGCTTTTTATGCTAGAGGCAACGAATCAAGTACAGGTCTTAGACCATTTCCCGTGGCCCGGGCTCCCCTGACAAAAGGCAGGTGCGGGGCGCCTGGGTGGCTTAGTCGGTTAAGCGTCCGACTTTCGCTTAGGTCATGATCTCGCAGTTCGTGGGTTCGAGCCCCCCGTCGGGCTCTGTGCTGCCTTCCAGCTCAGAGCCTGGAGCCTATTTTGGAGTCTGTGTCTCCCTCTCTCTCTGACCCTCCCCTGCTCATGCTGTCTCTCTCTCTCCTAGGAAAAAAAAAAAAGGGCAGGTGTGCCTTCTACACCGCCGAGTCTTTGCACGTGGGCTACTGCTGAGCCCACTTGATTTGTACTCTTTCTCTTCCCTGATTGTCTACTTGCTCCTCTTTTTCTTGTGACACAGAGGACTAATGACTCAGACCAGAATGTGGCTGGTTTACCTCTCCCCCGCCCCCCCCCCGCCTTGTGCCTGTCTATACAGTATAGCACACCCTCTCCTACCTGCTCCGAAAGGGAGTAGAAGGGGGTAGAAGGTGGGACGGGGCGGGACTAGGCCTGGGGCAAGTGGAGTGTCTGGGCCACACCATTTAAAGAAGTACCCACTTCCCGGGCGCCTGGGTGGCTCAGCCGGTTAAGTGTCCGACTGTGGCTCAGGTCATGATCTCGAGGTTCATGAGTTTGAGCTCCACCTCGGGCTCTGTGCTGACAGCATGGAGCCTGCTTCAGACCCTCTGTCGTCCTCTCTCTCTGCTGGCCTCTTGCTCATATTCTCTCTTTTCTCTGCTACTTCCCTGCCTGTGCATACTCATTCTCTCTCAAAAGTAAATAAACATTAAAAAATTTAAAAAAGAAGCACCCAGTCTCAAAATCATGCAAGGGCACGGTCAGCCTCCTTATACTCTGCACCCTAGCTGCCTCCCTTGCCTTACCCTAGTCCAGGCCCCCAGGAAGTCCTACATCCTCCGGTCTCCGGTGCCACATGCACCTTAGAACACGTTCGTGAACATTCTCTGGCAGTCCGCTCCTCATTAAAGAGGCTGGTTGTGGCTTTAATTAAGTTCGGATATTTGTCTCTTGTCTAGACTGCCACTTTTTCATAGCGTGTAGCACCCCAGTAGAAACTCTAGCTTATGAGCAAAATAAAAATAGTCGCAATTTATTGATTGCCTACTGAAAGCCAGGTCTGTAATTAGCTACTTTGCATACATTATTTCTAATCATCACAACAAGGCTTTCCTGCTTAAGGGAAGTGGTGCTCAGAGAAGTTCAAGTCGGTTCAGCAAGCCCCACTAGCTGCGGAACTAGAAAAGACAGCTTGGCTACAGAGGAAGGGCAGTTGGCTAAATTCCCAACATCCTTTCTGGCCTGTTGCCTTTCGCCCTTTGAATCATCATTTAGGGACGCTCTAAACCCAGAGGGGGTTGAAGGGCAGGAGAGCTTCTCTGATCACTCGGTGAGAAAGGATCCTGAAGTTCTTGGGCAAGTTTTCACTTGGGCACAAGCGTGTTCAGCAGCTGTGTTCGGGTGTGCTCTGAAATATATCAGCAGTACTGACAAACCCGTCTCTTCTAAGGAGGCTCAGTAGCCACTACTGAAAGGGGCTTTATTTGACTTACAACACTATGGACATCACACAAAGGATCAAGTTCTGTATTTAGCCCATTAGTACCTAATACCCCTTGGAATGACTAGAACCCTGAGCATATGTGACAAGGCTTTGATGGGCAAGGGAGATGTTGACATGCATGATTTTGAGATGCTACCAAGAAAACACGGAGGAAGTATGAGGGGAGGGGCCATTGGCCGATGAAGCTCTGACCTTCCTCAGCAATCCACTCCTGTCTCCTTTTCCTCTGTGCCCCTGCAGCCCAGGACCTGAGCGCTCATGTGATGGTCATGCACGGAGTTCTTAGAGCTCCGTCGCAGGCTGTGATGTGCTGGGTCACAGTGCTAACAGGGTGACCGGACAGGGCGTTTCAAAGGGCATTTCTCAGGGCTGATGGGCATGCAGCATTTTCACTGCCATCATTGGGGCAAACCGAGAAATCACATAGTATTTATTTTCTTAGGAAAATAGCATCATGACATCATGCAGCATGTGTTGTAAAAAGACACAAAATCAGCTAGCATCCTCTAACTGCACACAAGCCTTACTTTCCGTGTTTTCTAGGTTTGGATCATAGACATATTCCTGTGGCTTCCTTTAGGCAAATTATATTCTGGTGAGAGGATGCGGGACGATGTTGGGTGTGGAGCAAGATCGCCAGCATCTAGGAGGCTTCAGGCCAAGTGGCGAAGGGTGGAGAACATTCCAGCACTGATTTAGGGGTGAGGAGGAGATTACAGATGTCCAAGGGGGCAGAGGTTTGCAGGCAACTGCAGTGGACGTTTCCTGGCACGAAGTGAGCAAGAGCCATTCACATATACCGGTGACTGTGACCGTGGGCACCTCGGGCCCGGGGACTCTGTGCTTGTTTCATCTAGTTTCTCAAATCTTGTTGTCACAGCAACTGAGGACATTGCTGGCGGGTACAGCTCCTTTTCTCCTCACCTTCTGTGCCAGTCAGTGCACAGATTGTACTTAATTACCCATTCGAATAGCCTCCCAGAGCCTGACTGCAAGGCTTGCTCATGATGCGGCATCAGAGAAAAAAGATCCGGATTCACTATTTTGTTATTGTCATCGTACAAAAAGTTCCCATCTCACTTTGGTGTAATTGTTAGAAAACATGTCTTTGCCTTTTATTTCAAGTTGTTTACTTAATACTAATCAAATTACAATGGCTACATCATCTAACAGAATTATCTGGGGCATGAAATACAAAAGATACAGTTAAATCTATTTTCCCCATTTTATAGATCTGTGTATCAGGTTTTAGCAGTGGGTACACATCGTCTGAGGCTGAGCTAGCTACGATATTATCCTGGGGTCAGATGAGAGATCCCCTTTCTCTTCTTATTCTTGTAGTCTATGGCGTCAGTGGGAAAGGAGCTGTGTGGAGATGGGAGATACACATATATAGTAAATGAATACAAATTTCTAAACAGACACACATGCACACACACTTAGGTACATTCCCGTAGAGGAAGGAGCTGAGTGAGTGTGAACTGGAACCAAAACTATTGTAGAATTAAAGTATTTTATTGGCTCCTTGCTGCTTCTTGACATGAGCAGGCTTAGGCATAGATTAATTATATATTGGTATAACTCAGAGTGGGTATTTTTGCCTACTATTAAAGCATGTTAAGTCTATTATGAAAGATGCATGTTAAGATTTAGATCGCCAGGAGAGGGGTACCCATATTCTGGCTTCGTGGGCAACTTAAAGAGCTGCCCAAGACCACCCATGTAAGTCACTTAAAAAAGAGGATTTTATTTTATTTATTTTTATAAAATTCTTTTAATGTTTGTTCATTTTTGAGAGAGAGAGACAGAGCATGAGTGGCGGAAGGGCAGAGAGAGAGGGAGACACAGAAGTCGAAGCAGGCTCCAGGCTCTGAGCTGTCAGCACAGAGCCCGACGCGAGGCTTGAACCCATGAACTACGAGATCATGACCTGAGCCGAAGTCAGTTGCTTAACCGTCTGAGCAACCCAGGCACTCCAGAAGGATTTTATTTTTAGGTAATCTCCAAACCCACAGTGCAACTTGAACTCACAACCCTGAGATCAGGAGTCGCACACTCCACCAACTGAGCCAGCCCGGTGCCCCACTTATGTGCCATTTTTGGTGAGGACAAGACCTGTTTTAATTCAGTGACAGTGACTAACGGCTCACTGGGGGTTCAGGGACTGGAAAGGCAGAAAGTCCTCCAGAGGATCCGCGAAGATGATTAGAATTGCTCAAAGGGTCTGGCCTTCACTTTTCTGGGCATCTCTACCAATGCCTCATTTAATACACATACTGGGGCGCCTGGGTGGCTCAGTCCGTTAGATATCTGACTTTGGTTCAGGTCATGATCTCTCAGTTCGAGGGTTCGAGCCCCGTGTCAGGCTCTGTGCTGACAGCTCAGAGCCTGGAGCCTGCTTTGGCTTCTGTGTCTCCTTCTCTCTCTCTGCCCCTCCCCTGCTCATGCCCTATCTCTCTCTCAAAAATAAATAATTTTTTAAAAATTATTAAATAGTTATTAAATTATTAAATTATTTTTATTATTAATATTATTATATATTATTTATTTATTATATATTTATTTATTATACATATTTATTATATATAATTATTATATTATAATAATATAATATTATTAATTATTTATTATATATTTCATTTATTATATATTTATTATATGTAATTATTACATATATTATTATAATTTTATATTATATAAATATACATATATTATTTATTATATGTATATATTTATATATATAATATATTTATAATATAATATATATAATATATATAATATTTATTATATGTATATAAATATTTATTATATAAATATACATATATTATTATAATTTAATTTAATATAAATTAAAATAAATCATTAAATTATTTAAAAAATACACATTTACTGAGCACCTATTATGTACTGAGTACTATAAGACACCAGAGATAGGGGGATGGGTGAGACAGGGACAGGCCCAGCCTTCCCTAGTTTATGGCCTAGTAGTGGAGACAGACATTAATCAAGTGTCCCCACAGCTACATTTACAAACCATGAAAAGGTGCCACTGAGAAAATATATTTGGAACCATCTCAAGTGATACCAGACAGGCAGGATCTGCTTTAGGGGCCCAGTGAAGGCCATTCTGGGGCAGTGACGTTGTGGCTGAGCTCCACAGCCCGGTCTGGAGAGAGACAGGTGAAGAGTGGTGTGGAAGACGGCTTCTCACGGAGCGGGTAGCTCAGAAGCAGGAACTTCAAACACTCCATGAAGCAGGGGAATTCTAGCAGTGGTAGTTAGGAGCCACACCGTGCCAGGGGCTCAGAGGCTTTGAAATGTTTGCCTAGCTGTGACTGGAAGCCTTCCAAATGTTTTGAGCCGCAGAGTGACCTCAGATTTAGATATGAGAAGACCCATTCTGGAGAACGGGGGCAGAAGATGAGTGAAAATCGAAGGACAGTGGTAGTCAGGTGGCCAGGCTGGAGGTGTGCTCTCTGCGACAGGCCACAGCGTAGCAGGTAGGTGATTGGAGCTGGAGACCGCAGGAGGCAGAGCAGTCAAGGATGACGCCAAGGTCACTGGCTTCGGCAATTGTGTGAGTAGAGAGAGCTCTCTCAAAATAAATAAATAAAATGAGTAGCCACAAACATGAAGGTCGCTGATATCTTGAGGGAAAGCAGGTCTGATGCAGCGATAGAGGCAGAAAACAGTGAAGTGTGTAGAGAGGAAAACGTGAGGTAGAATCTCCTTAGCTAAACATCCAAGCTTACCATGTACACGTTCTGCTTTCGACACAACTATTGGTCACAATTTAGCTAAACTTTCTGCCCCCTCCGTAACAACAGCCTCCTTTCCTCCAGCTTCCTGTTACAGCTTCCTCACTTCCTTCTTAGCCCTCGCCAGCAGCACCCCCTGGGGCCCAGGCTTCTACTAACAGTCTATTGAAGGTGATTTAGGTGTTCTCCATCATGCTTTTCAACCTTCTTCCAGCCTCTTCTCAGCATCCAATTCCAAAGCTGATCCCACATTTTAGGTATTTGTTAGAGCAGCACCCTTCTTTTAGGTACTGAAACATATGTTAGTTTTCTGTTGAGACTCAATAAAATCATCAGGAACTTAGCAGTTACAAAAAAGCACAAATTTATCGTCTTACAGCTTCTGTGGGTTGGGAATCCAGACATGGGTTTGCCGGGTCCTCTGCTCCTTGTCTGGAGAGGCTGAGATGAAGGTGGTGGCCTGGGGCTGTGATCTCCTCTGCTTCCAAGCTCCTTCAGGTTCTTGGCAGAATTGGGTTCCTAGACGTTGTAGGACTCTCGTTCCCGTTTTCTTACTGGCTGTTGGCCAGGGTTAACTCTCAGCAAGTAGAGGCCATTCTCAGGTCTTAGCTGGGTGGACCTTATACAATATGGCAGCCAACTGCTGGGTGGATCTTATACAACATGGCAGCCAACTTCTGCACAGCCAACAGGAAAGCTTCTCTCCAGTCTGCTGCAAAGGAGTCTTCTGCAATGTAAGATGGCCATGGGAGGAGCTGTCCTGTCACCACTTGGCACGTTAACAGGACTCACCGTCAAGGGATGGGGATTGTATGGGGCGCTTGCGCCTGGGAGGCAGGAATCTTGGGGACCATCTTCGAAGTCTGTCTATCGTGAAAGGATACAGTGAAAGTCCTTGAAGAGGAGAAACAAGATGTACACATGGATCGATTTCTGATAAAAGTGCGGGTGCTGCTTCTTTTGTAATTGGAGGGAAGGGAGGATGTGAGGTTTGCACGCAATGAAGATATTGGGTTAGGAAACGATGTCAGAAAGATGTGCGAGTTTTCCACTGTAGTTTGTATTTTCTCTATCAAGAGAATTTGTCACCCTCTTTGGGGGCATGCCTTGTCGCCTGGGCACAGTAGACAGTAGCTTCAGGCTTAGCCAGAGGACAGACAGCTTCTCACCTGGGCTCAGGAGTTGTGTGATACGTGCTTGATGGTGCGGACCTGTCCACTTACATTAGATAACCAAAAATTCGAATTTTGTCTCCCAGTGTGCCAGTTCTCTACTAATTAAAGCACTCCCCCAAATGAGGCTCAGATGTCAAACTCTGCTTCCATTCTGGCTCTGCTTCTGCCTAATATGTCCGTCTATTCTGGCTTTCTGTAATCCAGTCCTAGCCTACTGACGTGCACTTGACACGTTGCCTATTGTTTCTCCTCTGGCTGCTTGATTCAAAGTCCCTGAGCCATCTGGCTTAATTCATCCAGTACCTAGCACCTCATGTCATTCACTTCACTGTTTCGTTTGCCAAATTACTTCTTGTATCT
>JAESUZ010003962.1:0-17946 GCA_017311185.1 Proteles cristata cristata
AAGTTTCTAGCGCTGTGGTAGCATCCTGCATCAACCTGACAGAGGGGGCACTCACCATCCAACCCTCGGAATGTGGCTGATACAGCCGAGGAGCTACGTTGTTTCATTTTAATTCATCTTGTGGCTGGTGGATACCACGTGCCACATACAGCCTGCATCTAGAAGGAAATATAAGTGCAGAACAGCTACGGGCAGTTCAGGGATCTCCGCACGTCAGCCATTCCTGTTCGCCTGTACATTCATGGCCTACGTTCCTCAAATTTGTTTTCTTAAATTGACTCCCTATTTTATACCTAATTAAATTCATTTTAAAAGGACGTTCAGCGCTGTCCCTAAAGAAAAGCAAGTATCACTGGCCAGAAACAGGATGTGGTTGTTGAGTTATTTTGTTGTATCTGTTACATAACGCGATCGACTTTTCGCTAAGAAACGCTGTGTGGCGCCAGCTCTCAATCTGACGCTTGCTTTGTTTGCTAAAAAGGGATTGGTAAACAGCCTGGGTGGGCAGGGGTGGTGCTGTGGGGACGAAGAGCACCCAGACCAGCCCGGGACAAGGGACCGATCAAGAGGTTTAAGCAGGCAGGCGCTGGAGTGAAAGTCGGGCCGCAGGCTCACTGAGCAGGTGCGCTCCAGGTGGCTGCAGCCAGGGGGCGGGGGCGGGGGAGCGGCCAGAGCCAGGGCGCAGAGGCGTGTGGCACGGCTTCTACCCTGAGTGTGTTGCAGGTTCCCCCTGGCAGCAGTGTGGGGCCTGGGTCTGGAGCCGCCTGGAGGCCGTCACGGTCACCCAGGTGACGGGCGGGGCTGGATGACAGGTGTGGGAAGATAGAGTGACAGCCCGAGCTTTCTCTCCCAGGCCTGTTGGGAACCTGGAGCTCCTCAGCCGACAGCACCCTCCACATCGACCCCAGGACGTGCGTGGCTGTGCCCCGAGAGACAGAAGCTGTGATGGTTTTTACTGTGAGGTTGCTGGGCACCTGAGGACCTACAAGGAGGTAGGGCCTCGGGGCATGTGCAGTGGAGCCCTTAGCTTTCTGTCCTGAATGGCTGCTTTCCCTTTACAAAGGAGAAGTCCCAGCACCCTGGTCAGCAGTCAGGGTCTGGAACCCGAGTTGGGGTCTGCTCCCCACTTCCTCTGGGATCAGACAGAGGCCCTTTTCTTCGCAGGCCTTTTCCTCCTCACGTTTCAAATGGTGTCACGACCAGGGCTGACCTCTTAGGTCCTGGGACCTCCCCCAGCACCCATGCAGGCCAAGGGAAGGGGCAGGAATGTCCCCTGTGGGCGCTTCCCCGGGAGTCTCTGCGTGGCCCGGCCAGGTGGCCATTTGGCGCCACTGGCAAAGTTACGCCTCCGCGGCAAGTCACCTTTTGAGTATCTCTGGAGGCGAACAAAACCGCTGCCTCTTCTATTTGTCTCCAGCCGAGAATGAAATCAATGAACAGCGTCTGGCTGCGTTCCAAACGTGTCTCCAAACGTGTCTCATTTCAGAGCCAGCGTGCACATGATCGAATCCAGCAATTTAACCTAATAGCTCACATGTTTAGAGCCGAGGCTCTGCAGCAGGCGAGCCAGCGTGGATAGAGGCACCTTGTGACTGATAAAGCTGTACTCTCCCAGGAGGAGCCACGGAGAGTGGGCAGGGGCGGTTGGCAGGGGGCTCGAGGGGAGCTCCTGGTGTAGGCAAAGGTGTGCCGGGCTCGGGAGCATAGGCAGTGGGGGGAAGTAGAGGCAGGAGCTGCAATCAGATCGTGGGATACACGTCGGTTTCTGGGTAGTTCTGGTTGATCATGTAGGCTCTGGGGCGAGGCTGCCTGGCTTCAAATCCCAGCCGGGCCACTGAGAGGCTGTGTGGTACTGGGCAAGTTATTTCACCTCTCTGTGCCTTGGTTTTCCTGTCTGTAAAATGGACATAAGAGGGCTGTGAGGATTAAAAGAGTGAACCTATGTGAAGCGCTAAGAATGGTACTCAGCACTTTGCAAATGTTGGGAAGGTATTAGCTGCACCTCTTACTCTTGCGGAGTGAAGAGGCAGAAGCTTATGCCAGTCCCAGTAGGGATTTACCAGGGTTTTTTGTTTTTAAAGTAAGGAGTGATGGAAATCAGAGAGTATGTTTGGAATGAGGACCCCGTGGCTGGCAGCTTCTCGGGAAAGATGATGAGTGGACAGAGGCGTGGCCGGCTGGAGGCATGGCGGCTCCTCTAGGCAAGGCTGGTGACGAGGCAGCAGGTCCCAGGCCGAAAGCTGGAGATAGGGTGAGAGTCCACAGTACAGAAGTGGTTCTCAGAGACCTGAGAGTGGACGGGGACATGCAGAAATTGCCAGAGCGGAGAGGGGCGAGGCCTTGGGCCCCTCTACCAGGTGTGGGGGATGAGGCAGAGGAAGCAGGGAGAAGATGGCAGGAGTCAGGGGTACAGAAGAAGGTGGGAAGACCAGGGCCTGGATGCCCACACATGAGTCCGAGGTGACGGGGCTGGCCTGCGCTCCTGCATCAGCCACGGGCCTGGGAGCCGCGTGGGGCTTTAGGGAGAAGTGGGACCCCGTCCCTGCCCCCCAGGAGTCCATGTTCTGGTAGAAATCAGACCTGTGGGAGCCCCGAAGTGCTGAGTGCCTGCCCGGAGGTGGGCGGACAGCCTTCCAGCTGGAGGGGGCCTGCACGGACCGAGGGCGTCAGGCTCTGGGGGCCTGGGGGGGAAGGGTGATCCCAGCCCAAGGAAGGCACAGAACTGGGGCATCTGGGTACAGCCAGTGTGGGATAGGCAAAGGGAGTGAGCAGGGGCCAAATCTGGGGAGCCGATTCTGCAGGGGCCTTCACTACCCAGGCTGTGTGAGTTGCATTTGGTCAGGTGGATTTATCTGGAAGAAACGCCAGTAAAGTAAAACGGCTCCTCTTCTCTTTGCTGGACGACAGGTTAACCAAACTGATGCACAGGCAGGTGGTCTGCAACTGTCACAGGAGCCCGAACCCACAGCCCACCCCAGACTGAACGTGTTCAGACCTGCTGTTGGGACAGGAGGCCTATTCAGAGGGAGGGGGGGTCTGACCGGCCCCGGGTGTGACTCAGCTCCGCCACATCAGGCCACGGCTACAAAAGACGTTGGGCCTCAGGTTTGTCCCCTGTGCAGTGGGCAGTGCCTGCATCCCAGGCAGCAGGGTGAAGCCACAGGAGCCCACATGTGGTCGGTGCTCAGTGCTGCTG
Organism: Proteles cristata cristata; assembly: GCA_017311185.1. Classification (NCBI taxonomy): domain Eukaryota; kingdom Metazoa; phylum Chordata; class Mammalia; order Carnivora; family Hyaenidae; genus Proteles; species Proteles cristata. The sequence goes on from JAESUZ010003962.1 coordinate 3,197, forward strand.
CCTCCCCAGATAGTGATCCGTGTCCCTCAAAGGGTCGTGTCCCGTTCCGTCTGCCCAGGCCAGACCAGCTTCCAGGAGGCCTCCAAAGTGACCGTCAGTGTGGGAGACAGAGGCTCTAACCTGAGAGGTAAAGAGTGAGGGGCTTGCTTGGGGAGGGGAACCCCACCCCCCGGCTCAGGGAGCAGGGAAGAGGCTCCTCATGGCCCTCCTCAAACTCACACGAAAGGCAGAGAGAGTGTTTAAACCCCACGGGCCCGTTCCTTCCAGCTTTTTAGAAATCCGAGGCTTTCTAAAAGAGCCCGGCACCCAGAAACTGCCTGTGTCTGAGCTGGAAATGCCATCTCAGCCCCCGCACACCCGTGGTCGGTGGCCCAAACATCAGGACCTTCCCACGTGGGTCCCTCCCGGGCCACTCACAGGACAGCTCAGCTGGCTGACCACAGGGTGAGGTCAACATGGACATTAAGGGTGAGACGCGAACAGGCAGCACGTGTGTGCACATGCAGATGTACCCACACACGTGTGTGCTGGCATTTGCACACGTGGGCTCGACTTGCTCTCTCTTGTTTTTAAAAATTTTTTTTTATTAGAGAGCAGGAGCAGGGAAGGGGAAGAGAGAGACGGAGACAGAATCTGCAGCAGGCTCTCAGGACTGAGGTAGCTGTCAGCACAGAGCCCAAGACGGGGCTCGAACTCAGAACCGTGAGATCATGACCTGAGCTGAAGTTGTCCGCTCAACCTACTGAGCCACCCAGGCGCCCCGACTTGCTCTCTTTTCTACCACAGCTCTGAGGAAACGGAAAACAAAAGCCAAACATGAACCCTCTACAGCTGCTCCTAAGGCCGGCCCCTCCCCTGGCTGGCGTTTGCTTCAGCCCCCCGAGGATGGCTTTGGAGAGCCTTGCAGCTAAGGGAGGGCTCATCTGCTCTGCGCTGCATCCCCTGGGGTGAGGGGGCATCACACACTTCTCTTGGCCATTCCAGTCTTCCATGACCTGCCAGAGTAGGGGGCATTGTGGCCTGTGTCAGGGTGTGAAATGCCACTTGGAATTGCTGGGCAGGAGGCCATGGTCCCTTGAGAATAAAGGGTAACATTCAGGCAACTGGAACCCACGTGGCTGGGAAATCCCTGCCTCCATCTTCCTTGCTACCAGGAGATGCACAGGGGAGGTTGGGTGCTGCCAGAGGAGCGCCCCTGTTACAGCGGGCCCGGATGTTTGGGGAACAGAGTGGGGACTCTGTCCCCCTTTTGAAAAGAAGTCATCCCCTTTGTCGACCAGTCTGTTCATGTTTTCGATTGGAAAATTGTGGCTTCTCCATCCAGAGGACATACGAGGTGTCCACACACCTACATGGGGGTGTGTGTGTGTGTGTGTCTGTGTGTGTCTGTGTGTGTCTGTGTGTGTGTAGGTCACAGACTCAGTGTGGTATAGACACCTTTCCTCACCACCTGAATCCACACGTGGGGCCCCCAGCAGCCCTGTGGCCACGCGATGTTCCCCGCCAGCAACTGCTCTCTGGGGGAGGACCGGCGCCCTGACGTATGTGACCGCCGTGTCCCTGCGTGGCTGTATAAGGTTTAATTCCCAGGGGGCCACTTCTGGCTTAGGCACCGAAGTTTGGCTTCCTTTAGGTACATTGGGACATGGGCCTTCTTTGGCTGCCTTGGCTGCTCCCGTCTGATGCTCAGGACAGCCGGGGCTTGTGTGTTCTCCGGGCGGTTTCATGTCCCTTGTTTTGTGTGGATAGGCCCCGTTCACCTGTTTTCCTGCCGAGACACAGGTGGCCTCTTCCGGCTCAGGGAAGCATATCTCTCGGGCCAAGTCAGTGCAGGATTATTTATAACCTTGGTACTGAGATTTTGTTGTCTCGGTGCTTCAAAGAATGAAGAGGGTGTTTCCATGATGGGCTGGATCACTCTGGGTGCCGGGTTGTCCATCCCTGGCGGCCTCGACTCCATTGTGTGTGGGTGGTGTGTGGGTGTATCAGTACCTTGTGGGTCGTACGTTTTACGGCCTGCTACTTAGTTTCAGTCAGGTCTTTTGTCAGATTGCTGCGGGGACCCTGACGGCAGGAGGCGGTGTCTGGTCCGCGCTTTAGAGAAACCACACACCGGAGGGGGTTCAGTGTGGTCAGGCCCTCCCAGCTTTGTTCCAAAGCAATTGTTTGTCCCCACGCAGGGACCTCAGGTCTTCATCTTTCCTTCTCTGCCTGCTGAATCTGGGCTTTTCCTATCATAAAGTCATGTGTCTACTCGTGTTTGTACCTAAGACCAGACTTGTGGGTCCGATGGTACACTGACCTTCCGGGTAACAACGTCTCTCCTACAACTGAGCACTTACATGCACCCTGTGATGAGCCAGGGACACAGGGAGCATTATCGAGGGACCATTATTTGTGGACATCTGGGCAGTAGACTGGGCCCCGCTGTGAGGGAGGGCAGGCTGCTTGAGAGGCCCGAGCAGGGTGGGAGTTGGGACGTTAGATCTCAGACTTCCTCATCCTACCTAAAGTGTAGCCTGTACCCTCTGATCAAGTCAAACGATTGCCCCCGCCCCCCATGCAGACTTGGACCTGTGTTCTCTCAGCCATCGGCTTCTAAACGCTGTAAACACACTGTGCTTTCCGGCACCTCCCACGTAACTCTCCTCTTGCCCTTGTAGCACAGGCTGGCCAGCTCTCTCCTCAGGCCAGCGCAGCCCCAAAGCGTGAGGACGCGGGGCTGGGGCACACCAGAGCTGTGAACGGTGGTGCCGCTGTCCCATATGCCACTGTCTGCGGCTGGTGGCAGGGCGGCCAGCACACAGGGGCCCCAGGACTGGAGTTGTAGGGGAGTGTGTGTGTGTTCCTGGTTTGGATCAGCTTGGTCCGGGGTTTGGATCAGCCTCTCTATTGGGTCTCAAACCCAGAGACGGGTGCCAAGGCCGTGACAATAGACTTGACTTGAATCCATCTCCATGATGTGGGTGTGAGATCTGGGAGACCCACGAACCGCGAGATCACGACCTGAGCCGATGTTGGATTCTTAAGTGACTGTGACCCGCCCATGCGCCCCTATTTTCCCCAAATTATTAATAAAACCGCACATTCAAGAGTGAACGTGTTTGTGTCTTGAGTGTCTGCTAGCAGGGGCCTTCACACTTGCCCCTCCACCCCCAGTAGAGATTCTAGACCCGATTCCAGCACGTACATGCAGAGGGGTGAGTTCCCACAGCACCAGGCCATTCTCAGACACCCGCTGTGTGTCCAACAGTTCAACCCAATTCCATCACTCTGGAACTGGAGGTGGCCTCAGACCCCACAGGTCAGTGTCAGGCCTGCAAGCCCGCCCTGCCCCCACCCCACGTCACATGCCACCCCTCTCTGACTGAGAGGCTAGAAATCAGAGGAGTTTGCATCCTCTGCTTGACGTCACTCACCGTGTGAGAGTGGCTCACAGAGCTCAGGACCTGCTTTACTCAAGAGAACTGCCTCTCTCTCAAAGGACATGAATCTGGAGAAGCCAGACAAAATATGTCCCCATGGCTCCCCTTGCTCAGAAAATCCCCAGACTTGGGGTGCTGTGAGCCAGGAACGGTGGACAAAGACTATATGGATATGAGGAATACGTTTTGGAATCTGAATGACCAAATTTCTCTTTTGGGATAATCACGCTTTTACACCTGGGTAACCAGGACCCGGATCAGGAGACAAAGGTGAGTAGCACCTGCAAATGCCCAGGGCCCCTTTTCATCGTTCACCCACATGACCTCCATCCTGACCAGAGGGGGTCTGGTTTGCTCTCTGGCACTGAGGTCTGTCGGAAGAGCACCTTGAGGCTGACTGGTCACGCGGCTTTGAGCTCACACAGCCTCCGGGAGCTCCAGGGGGTGGGGACCGGGGAGGCGGAAGGTACCGTATGGAACTTGGAACCTGTGTTCCCAGCTCGAGCCCCCTGGTTCTCAGCCGGACACTTGGAGGTGAGGAACAAGGCGAGGAAAGAAAGTGATGTGAGTCCAAGCAGAGAAGGCCGCATCTAAGTTTTTCTAAGGCTCAAGAAGCCAACCCCACAACGACTTGTACTCTGCTGTGCAGGCTCTTAGGGACGGGCCCAGAGACCTTGAGGAGTGGTGGTAGAAGACCTTACTGGGGACCTTAGGATGCTGGGTCAGGCCTCGATTGAGTCTCTGCCCTGTGCCATGCATGCGTTCTGCCCCCAGGGAGCCACCTCGGCAGGCGTCACACCTTGGTCTCGTGTCACACCCCCTGCTCAGCACAGCGACATAGCGGCACAAGACAGGAAGCCCTCAGCGACGTGAGCTGTGACCCGCTCTTCACGCTCCTGGACACAACCTGCAGGCAGCTGCCGAGTCCGTTTCCCAGGGAAGGACTGTGAGGGCCCTTCCTAAAGGAGCCTGATGGTGGGCTGAGTGCTCCCCCAGGGGCCCCGGAAGGAGTGGGGTCCAGTCTGACAGTCCCCCTCCCTGCTTCGCCCTCCAGGGAGCACCTCTGCTCAGCACAGCAGCCGTGGCTCTCACGGGGCCGGCCGCCTCCCTCGTGTGCAGCCCAGCTCCCTGCTCCTGTTCCCCCCAGGCACCTTGCGCAGCCGCCCAGCGGTGCCGCTCGGGTTCCAGAGGCGTCCGTGGGCTCCCTGCCTGCGTTGCAGCTCCTGTGTGGCATGAGTGCGGCTTCCTCTGCCCCCTGTGCTGGGCAGACCCGCGCCTCTCTGAGCACCTCAAGCCGCTGCCTCCCCTGAGCTCTGAGGGCATCACGGCTGACGTGCCCTTGCCTGCTTGCCCCCTTGGCTTTGTGTGTTTCTGTTTGCTCTCCGTGTTCCCTTTGATTTTTGTCCTAGTGACTTCAGCAATTAGCCCCCGCGGCAGAGGCCCTGGAGTGTGTCCCGGCACAGAGCACAGCCCAGCGACAGTACCGGGGGCAGAGCCCAGTTTCCAGACAAAGACGGGGAGGGCAGCGCTGGACCCGGGCTGGTCAGCCTGCTCTGGCTCCCGGGCCTGCTGCTAACAGGGGCACAGCCAGGCATGCGCCTCATTGGGTGGTTTCCGGAATTAGGCATTAGTGCTAGCAGGACAGAGCTGAAGGAGAAGGGAATTGGGGGGGGGGGCGGGGGAGGAGAAGGGACATATAAATCCCCTTTGAAGGTCGGTAGGGTCGGCATGTTCTAGAAAGTCCCAGGGACGGAGCCAGGAAGCTCCCCAGACACACCACTTCCCTAACCGCCAGGCAATTCATTACAAATAATTAATTTAAAAATATCGTCTGTCATTCCCCAAAGGCTCTAAGCTCCTTGCTGACAGAAACCGAAGCTGTCTTGTTTATCGTTTTATCACCAGTGCCTAGCATGGTACTTGGCAAACAGTAGGCACTCTATACATGTATGTTAAATGAATAAATGAATACACGGACATCTAATTAGCCACCTAAGTAACCATTCCGTTTATCCAAGTTGTTCAAAGACGCTCGCCGTCTTGGAAGAGGACTGTCACTGCTGTCAGCAGTTGGCATTTATTTCTGTGGCATTTACGATGCAATTTACAATCATTCGCGAATCCAAAAAATCTCCCCATCGAGGATTCCGCCCTGTACCCCAATGTTTCAGTAAAATGACTTCTAACTCTATGCTGCTTCCTGTTTGCTCTGCTTAGAAAAAGAAAACAACTTTTTTTTAGGTAACTCGATGTATTTGTGAAATCTGTCCCACGCGGTTCCAAGCTAGGTACTGCGAGGGACTGGGGGGACGGCCGCTGTTAGCAACGGTGTCCCGCCGCCACCGCGATTTCCTGTGTGCCTCCTCACGCAAAGCTCTGGGGGGTGGGTATCGTCTCTATTCTGCATGGGAGGGCATCATGCCCAGGGTCATGGGGGTGGCCAGGAAGAGGCAGGGCAAGGGCGAGCTCCAGCTCCGCCCCCACACCCCCCTCACATGGGGGGCCCCTCGAGGGACAATCGAAGCCACGACCGACCCCAACCTGGAGCGGAATCAGGGCCAGGGAAGGGGCTTATTCCCCCCTTCAGCCTCACTTCTGCTGCTGCGAAGCTCCGACAACGGTAAACGAGAGGATTCGATCGGGGGCCCTACAGGGCGCCTCTCATTTACTTTGCGCGGGAAACAGCAGTGATGTTCAGGGGACGCTGTACACCTTTGGAAAGCCTTTCACGTTGCGCAGACCAAGACGATACTCGCAGGGAAGACATGAGGCTGAGAAAAGAGAGGATGGCCCGTCGGGGCAGCGATCGGGGGCACCGGGGCCCAGGACGGGGCTCTCAGGACGGTGGGCCCCGCGGCAGGCGATAGAACGGCGCGTCCCTCACAGCGAATCTGTCTGACTTCTCCCCTGAGCGACCTCCCTTGGCGGGCTGCTCCAGGGTGGAGGGAACAAGGGAGGGCTAAGGATCCGGCATCATGGCCCCCAGGGCGTCCAAGGGGGTGGGCCTGGGCAAGGGGCTGCGCAGAGGCTTTGCCTATTTCCGGGATCACATTACTGGGGTGGCTTTCACCCCACAGGCTCCGGGGTGTGACTGCTTCCCAACGTCTCCCTCTCACTGACCGCGATTCTGAGTATTTCTCGGCCCTGGGAAGAGCCAGCCGGGCGCGAGTCTGAGAGGGCAGCTGGAACATTCCATTCCTAGGGGTCTGTGCAGCTCAGGGCACTTGCTTCCACCCAGAACCCCCTGTGGGATCCCAGTGCGCAGGTGGAAGACCTTTCCAGTGTCTACCTGCCTACTGGAAAGTTCTTCCTCCGAGTCCCCTATCACTGCTCTAGGACTTGAAATCCCAAGATAACTATATGCTGTTTCCAAAAGCTATCCGTGGTCACTTTTGGCACTGTGTCCCCTGGCCTCCGGGGCCCCACGCGGGCACTGCGTCCCCTGGCCTCCGGGGCCCCACGCGGCTGCACTGCGTCCCCTGGCCTCCGGGGCCCCACGCGGCTCCGGCACTGCGTCCCCTGGCCTCCGGGGCCCCACGCGGCTCCGGCACTGTGTCCCCCTAGCTATGGGGGCCCCACGCTGTACCCTACATCTGTCCTGAGTCTATCCGTCCCCACTGCTCCTTCCTGGTTCCTAGCATGCTTTGTGTCAGCAGCTGTATTTATAAGCGCTTTGACACCTCCTCCTCATCCAAACCTCCCTCGATGGTTCCTCTTTGGTGCCACACCCCACCCCTCGCCAAGCGGCACTGTGACCCGTTTGCCTGGGGAACACGCTGCTTTAAGCCTGGGAGGGAAAGGCCCTTCCTCGAGGGAGGAGGAGGGAGTCGGCCTGGTCCCCAGAAATCACCTTCGCACAATGGACCCACGGCTCGAGTCTGGCCTCTCCCTTCCACAGCAACCCTCCCGTGACCTCGCCCTGAAGCAGGGGCACCTGTAATGGACACACTGCACGCACCTCCATCCCTAACGTTCTGGCCCCGACGCCTCCCTCACGATGCAGGAGCATGACAGACAGGGGAAGGACACTGGGGCTCGGCGCTGTGTGACCCGAGCCAGCCAGCAGTGTCCCCGAGTCCTCCCGGGAATGAAAAGGGAGCCCCCTGAGCACGTCAGCATGCCAGAGGTGCACGGCTGGGGGCCAGGCGCCGGCAGGCGCCCTCAGCGAACAGGCTGCTCTGAAAACCACCTCCACAAGTGGGGGCCGCACAGCAACACCCCTTCCCCGACCCCCCCGGGAGCCTGATGGCCAGCCTGTGGCACGGCCCGCAGTCCTCGGCGTCTGAGACAAGTCTGCCAGCTGGCCGCAGCCCCATTCCCGCTGCCAGGGAGCCGGGGAGGAGTCAGGGGTCAGCTGGCCAATGCGGATGACCAGTGGCTGCCTCACAGCCAGGTGAGCAGGGAGCGGGGGGCACACGGCTGTCCGTGTTACGGAGATTTGAAACCAAGCAGGCGGCAGCCAGTTCCAAGCCCCATGTTGGTGAGGCTGAGTTCACGGAAAGTAATAAACAGAGTTCACGGAAAGTAATAAACAGGGTCTTACTTTGTGGCGCCCTCCATTTTTGAAGCTGCCTCGTGGAACTGCTGTGAAGACAGCTGATACATGTCCGCATTCTGCAAGAAGAACAGAACTGATTACCAAAGACTGAAACCTCCCTCTGGCTCCCACGGGAGACGCCGCGCTGAACATCGACAGATGCTAATTTCGGGGCCAGCGTCTCTGCAGGTTCGTGACTGATCCGCGACTTAGGTCCGGCCCCCGCCACGTCAGGCCAACCACGGCCACAGAATCCCAGAGCAGCAAAGCCTGGAAGGGCCGGTGGATCCCCCGGCTTGGGGGTCGGCAAGCCATCGCCCGTGAGCACACCTGGCCTGCCACCTGATTCGGCAAACAGAGCTCTATCGGGACACAGCCACACTCCTGATCTGGGTACGCATCCTCCGTGGCTGCCTTCGCGGTGCAGCAGCAGAGCCGAATAGCTGACATAGTGACTGCAGGGGCTGCGGAGCCTAAAATATTCACTTAAGAAAAGGTCTACTGAGATTTGTTCAGGTCCAAGCCCCGTTTCATAGGTGGCCTCTGCTGCCTGGAGGTGAAGCTACTTGCCCACAGCCGCACAGCAAGCAGGTGTGCCCGGGCTGGGGCCCCGGCGTCTGACGACCAGCAGGGCACGGGCTCCGCTGCCCGCCGTGGCCACCACGCTCCCTGGCCTGCTGGTTACCCCTCCATCCTTCGAGGTTGCCCCGGAAGTGTGCCATGCAGAAGCAGGCTGGTGCAGAGGCGGGTCCGGCTGGCGGCATGACCCTGCTGAGAGGAAGACCCGGGGCCGTCACATCACGACTCCGGGTCGGTTATTCCCACGTCTCTATGTCTCAGCGGCTCAGATCCCAGCATGCACCACTTGCTTCCAGAAGAGGCTGCCGCAAACACACTGGCCCCACTAGCCGCCACCAGCCGCCACGCTCGAGCCGGAGCGCCTTGAGGCTCATAGTGAACGGACTCTTAGCCGCAGGCGGTCTGGAGTGGGACACCCCAGGAGGCCGCCCACGACAGGCTGGCACTCACACGGATGCCGTGTGAGGCCTGCCTCCCATCTGCAGGCCTGGGCCAGAGCTTCCACCGGACCTGGGTGCGAGGGCTGGTTATCCCCACTGCACAGATGGGTGAATGGAAGCTTCGGGCTTCAGGTGCCTCCCACAGGCATGGGCTAATCCTTACCAGAAGCTCGAGAGGCAGGTAAAGGGACCCTGAAGTCACAGAGCCATGACCCTGCTCGGGACCGTCCGACGCCGAGCCTGGCTCTCCCCCACTCCACCATGCACAGAGATAGCCTGGCCCCAGAGGAACCAGTCGCTCCTTGGACAGAATGGAAAAGACGACAGGTGCTCAGATCAGAGCCTTGCGGGGGTCGCACCCTACCCCCGAGGCATCCCGTCATCCATCTGCAGAGAAGGTAACCCTGGCAGGGCTGGAAAGCAACGCTCCTAAGAGCCTACAGGACACTGAAGGCGGAGTTTGGGTGGGAATCTGGCCCTCACCCCCATCCTGGTACCTGTCCCTGGGAAGAGCCAAGGGGCAGGGACCACAGCCAGTGTGCGCCTGGGGCCCATGTCGGGGGGCGGGGGGGGGCGGGGCGGAGGAACCTAGGGACCGGAATTCTGCCTGGGGCTGCGCTGGGGTGAGCCCACTGCTGGGCTGCTAAGTGAGCCTGGACAGGTGCTCGGCTCTGAACTAAGGAGATGTCTGTGCCCCTCCCCGGTGGCCCCAAGGCACGGCAGACGGGGAATGTGACCGCTCAGGCACACAGTGGGCTCGGCACGTGTGTGGGCTCCCCGGCCCCGCCTCCCCGCCCGTGGGTCTGCACTGGTCCCGAGCTGCCCCACGTTTTCTCCCCGGAGCCCTGAGGTTCCAGAGATTACAACTCTGCCTCAACTGGTCTGACGTGCGGCCACCGTGGACGGTGCTGGGTGTGTGTGGGGGGAGACGCGAACACAAGTCCTCTCAGGCCCTGCATCCCGCTCCATGCAGATGCTCCTCCGTGCCGCCCTCGACCGGGAGCATCTACATTCAATGTGGACCTTCCGTTCCTGGGCCCTCACGGAAGACCACGGGGCCGTACGCCCACATTGTAATTTTCGCTTCGGCACACGCTGTGCTCTGTGGGTGAGTCACTTCCTGGTGGTAAGACAGGGCTCCCCCTACATCACAGGGGGGCCGGGACCATGCGGGGCGGTGCCGGACTCACAGTGCCCACCCTGTGCACTGCGGCCACTGTCACAGCACCACTGAACTTTCCGAGGCCAGCACGGGCCTCACAGAGCTCTCCACCCGCTTGGGCTGGTTCTCTGCCCCGAGAAAGCCTCCAGGCTCCGGCCTCTCCTCCTGGGTCACGTGTCAGACCGCTGTTGTCTAGGCCCGGGGCCTGCCAGCGGCCTTTCCAAGGGATTCCCCTCGGCCCAGACAGGCTGGCAGGAGCCTGGCACCGCTGTGCCGGCTCCGCATGTCCCTGCACACGGCCGGCCAGGGCGAGCTCAGCAAGCAGCCACGGCGTCTGCGAGCGCAGGCTGAACGTGTGGTCGGCGAAATTTGTCCCAGGAAGTGCCCGCATACCAAGCGGTTGTGACCACCCCGCTGCAGCTTCCTCTATTGTCTCCCAGCGTGACTCAAAGGAACCTCCCCTGGGGCACTGCCCTGCCCGCCACCTCTGCCCCGTCACCTGCCTGAGCAAGTGCTGGGACCACGTGCCACCGCGCGTCCCCTGTGCTGCCCACCTGATGCCTTTGGAAGGCTGCGCCTGCGCCCGGCATCCGCCAGGCCCCCCAAGGCTGCTGCAGTGCACCCTGTGGACGCCTGGACCCTTCCCCTGTTGAGGGGCGGCTTCACTTGGGGGCCACCCAAGCGCACACCACCTCCCGCCAGGTGCCATAGATTTCCTAGGCAAGCTCACCCCCTCACGGCCTCCCGGGATCCTGACAGCGCCGGGACCGGATCGCAGCAGGCTGCTCGCCAACCGTCCCCGGTGCCGTGGGGGCACCGGAACGGGCACCTGGTGGACACCATCTGCCTGACTTTTGGGAGCTGGCACCTGAATGGAGGCCTAGAAAACTCTTTTTATATCAAATAGTGTTTTTGAACAAGGCAAAAAGCACACAGGGCAGGGGGGAGGAGGGCAGCGACCAGCAAGCCGCTTGGCCAGCGCGGCCCTGGCGCTCCCCATCGCTCGCAGCGTCCGAACGCGGTCTGCCCGTGCGCGCCCACCGCCCGCTCCTCCTTCCACCCGCCCAACAGCACCCCACGGCGGGTCCCACTATCATGGCGTCTTTACCTCGGCGCGAAAGGAGCACATCAGAGGAGTGCGTTCTACAAGTCAAACTCTTGGGCCTGAGGGTACATCCATTTTGAGCGAAGTGAGTCTTACACGAAGAGCAGAAATGGGTCAGTGATGCGGGTGGGTCGTGTAAACAAGGGAGAGGGAGGGACACCACAGGGTGGATGCTCTACTTGGACCAGGGGGAGACAAGACAGCCCGGGACCCGGGCATCGGGGGCGGGGAGGCGTCTCCACTGCAGCCTGGGAGCCTGGACCTCAGCCCACGGGCTCTACTTTCACGTGCGGGAGAGCCAGGGGAGGTGTGTGTTTCGGAGAGAACACTGGTAGCTGTGTGGACGGGGGAGTGCGGTACCGGCAGGGGGTCTGGAGGCAGCGCTGTGCCCTGAGGAGTGGTGTCGCCCTTCCCTAGGCCGCGGGGAGAGGCCCCAAGTGCGCTGCACGGACTCCCCACAGTCAGTGAGCACCTGGAGATCGTGAGCCGCTACTTCCGGATGACTTCTCCTCCGTGTTAGACTCCCGATTCTGGAATCTCGTGCCCAGCCCCATAAACAGCTGCCCCTCCCCCCCTCCTCCAGCTGCTGCAAACGCACGTCTGAAACCGGAAGACCTGATCTCCGTTAATTCAATCTGCCATTAAAAATTAAATAACGTGAGTAAGAAGGTGTGAGTGTTATCTCTACGGGTTTCAAAAGTCACGACGTTCCTTCAATTACCTCCCAGGCAGCTTTCATATTTCATACTGTCTGATTTCTCCAAGGGCCTGGGTTTGCGAGATCAAAAGAGAGCGTGAAGGTGAGGGAGGCACAGCGAGAGGGTCCAGAGGGGGACGGCGAGGAAACGTGGTGAGGGCCACAGAGGCGGTCCTGCTGCCCCCGCTGAGGGGCCGTGAGGGACCAGAGCAGGGCAAGGTGTGGCGGGGGGACGGGGGAGGGCCTGCGCTAACCCACTAGCAGTGGAGAGGGGTAGTGGTCTTAGAAGAGAAGACAACAGAGGTCAATGTGATTGTTGGCAGGGGAGTGGCTCCTGGGCTTGAACCCCCCTCCCCCAGGGCCGTGTAGACATGCCTACTGTGCGCGTGGGCCTCTGCAGGGTGTCAGAGAAGAGTGCCCATGAGGCATTTCTGTCCGAAAGACTGAAGAAAGGCCCGAGGACCATCCCAGGATCAAGTGAGGCATCTGGGGGAGGTAGGATGGGTGCGGGCCCTGTGGTCAGACGGCACCCCCAGAGCGGTCTGGCACGGGCCGGCACCTGCCCTCCGGCCCGCCCCCTCCGCCTCCCATCTGTAACAGGAGAGCGGTGGCAGGGCCTCCTGCGTATGCTGGTGCGGGAGCTGGCAGGGATGCCAACGAGATAATGCCCGTAAAACGCTCAGAACACTGCCTGGCACACACTGAACGCTCAATAAGTATTTTGAGAACTTAACAGCCAAACGCGTATGAACCAGCAAAGACAGCTGGACGAGAGATCTGGAAATAGTGAAAGAGTGAGGGCGTGACGTCCACGGAGGGGTTTTTGCCTGTTTTGCTCCCTAATCTATCCCCCAGGGCCTCGAACCATGCCTGGTACCTGGTAAGCCCTCAATAAAGATTTGGTGCATAAACAGAGGGAGAGGTCGGTACTGCTGGAGAAGAAGTGAAAACACAAGCGGGATGTGGTCGTTTTTTGGTCAATCGAAAAAGTCTGCCAAGCTGGGCTCTGTGCCAGGCACCCTGCGGACACCAAGGAAAGCCCCACACCATCCGATGGGGACCCGTTGCCCACAGATTCACCAGGAGCACTCAGGCCAGGCGCTGTAGCAGGGACTCCCAGATAGGCCGGCCCCTTCTTACCCAGAGCAGTGCTTCAAGAGCGTCCAGTCTTCTGCCACAGGAGGACACGGGGCTCAGAAAGGCAAAGGATCCCACAGTGGGGGCCAGAACTTCAAGGGAAAGAGGCAGGACCCGAAAACGGGTCTATCAGCCCCCCACTTAGCACCACGTTCCCACTCCCCACCCCTCCTCCACCCAAGGAAGAAATTTAACAAGCCAAAGGCCGTACATGCAGGATTCAAAGCCAATGTGTGGTTACACGTAGAACAACGAGAAGCCTAGGGTCCCGGCTGCCCAGGGCAGGGAAAGATGGCCAGCAAAATCCGTGCAGGCTGTGGAAGGGCCCAGAGCTGAAGGCTGAGAACAATCCCAGACGCTGAGAGGACTCAGAGCGAGGACAGGAGAGCCCCATAGTGAGGCGCTGTCAGTGTGGCGGAGAGCCAGTCACTGGGGAGACGCGGAAATCGCCCGCCTAATTACCAACCTTCTCGAAGCTCCCAGGAATGCTACACTTTAAGGGGAGTGAAAAAACTTAATGTATTCAGGATCTGAAGAATCTCTCACTTGAAAAGAATAAAAAACACAAAGACGAAATGCATTTGAATCTTCTGCCTGGGGAGGCCCCGGAGGGTGGAGGCCACAGTGCTTGCGGGCGGAGAAGGCAAAGGGCAGGGAGGAAGAAGCCTGGCCAGAGGGCGCACCTGTATTCCTCTGGGAAGGAGACACTGACTGGTACCAGGTCTAGAGCCTTGAACTACAACTGAAATTTAAGTTAGATCTAGGGAAGGACTTCCTGACTTGAGGTGAGTGATGATTACATAATGATGGAGGGAAGGAAGCTGTACAGCCTTTATCTTCCTCTGGAGACGGTTAAGGAAAAGCAAGTATTGCTCTCAACCCAGAGCAGCCCCTTCCCTGTTTGTTCACAGACAACAGAAGGGTCACTTCCTGTCTCATCGTCCTGTCTCAACCTCTCCTGGCTGGCAGGCAGCCGGCCACCGGGTTTCTCCGCGGGAGTTTCCTCGTGGTTTGCTCTCGACCTCTCTTAGGACAGGGCGGCCACCCCCACTTCTAGTGACTCATTCCGTGGCCCCTGCTCTGGTTCTGTGGGCCACCACCCACAGGAGGCAATCGGGGAGGGCCTAGTTCTACGTGCCCGTAACCGCTGGTTATGAGAATTTTTATACTTGCTTCTCTTTAGAGTGAGGATTCGGTGGTGGTGGTCTGCGGCTTCCGGTGAGGCTGCTACTGGCCACGGCGTGCAGGACCGATGACACGGGGGCCTCGCCTCCGCTGAGAGCACAGACACCCTCTGCTTGCCGCCTGCCCCCCCAGGATCAGTTAGCTGCCTCTCTGATGGGCCCCGTGGAACCTGGGGGCCCCTGGGAGAATCGTCAGACACTTCTGTGTTCAAGCGTTGCGTCCTAATAGACTACGCACTTTTTAAGGCAGGATCCTGGTTTGTTCCTCTTTGTATCCCCAGGGCCCAGTACTTGAGCCCTCGGTGTATACTGAGTGCACAGCACTTGAGCCCTCGGTATATCCAGAGTGCCCGGTACTTGAGCCCTCGGTGCATACTTAGTGCCTAGTACGTGAGTCCAGTCCTTGAGTCCTCGGTGTATATTGAGTGCCCAGTACTTGAGCCCTCGGTGTATACTTAGTGCCTAGTACTTGAGCCCAGTACTT
>JAESUZ010003963.1:0-36569 GCA_017311185.1 Proteles cristata cristata
GAGTCAAGGCCAAGCAGTGGAGCCTGTGCGTGTGACCTGAACCATCTTCCAGCCCTGACAGGTGAGAAGGCACCCTAGACAGTTCCCTGAGATGGCCAAGGAGTGTGGGGGAGGTGCTCTTGGGAGCCTGGGGGGCTTCCTCCTTTCTGCAGGCTGGGACTCCCCCTCCCCCAGCACTGGCCCAGGGAGAAGCAGGAGGATTTAGTTTTTTTTTTTTTTTAAATGATGAAGACTTTCAAAGAGTCCAATAAGGATTTCAAAGAATGGGTCTCAGTAGATGTCATTTGCATAACAAGTAGGGAAATCACCAATAATGGGGAGGTATTGGCAAATGAGGAGCAGAGCCTGTTGTGGAAGCAGAGGCTTTGAGTAGCTATTGCAAGTCACATGCAAGTCTGTGACAAGGCCCCAAGTGTTTGGGGGAGAATGGCTTGGGAACCAGCTCAGGGGTGGCTGGGGACTGGGGCCTATCCACACCTTGTGGGACCAGAGCTTAGAATTTATATATTTGTGGGTGGTGGCCCTCTTTCATAAAAGAGCCTGGAATGATGTGTCAGATCTAAGAAGGGTCACACAAGTGAGCACCCTGAGGCTGCAGCCTCTTTGGTTCCAGAGGAAACCTGCCTCTGGTGGTGCTTCCAACAGCAGGAAGCCCTTTGTCCCCAGGGCTGCTGTGCCTCAGTAGCCTGTGTGACCTTGACCCTGCCACCTGTCCTCCATGGAGGGACTCCTTTGAAGGACCTGTTCATGCATAAGAAAGAGAGGGCAGCAAAGCTGGGGATTTCTGCCTTGGGGAGAGAGAAACACCACAAAGCTTTGGAAAGACTCCAAACAGACTGCTGCTGGCTATTTAAATGCTGTTTTGATTCCTGCACCCATGAAGCTACTCTAGCTGACTGCTGGGGTCTCCTTTAGTCTTGTTTCAAGCTGATTTCTTATCTACAAAGTTGCAAATAACGTGGTAAAACCTCCTGTTAGACTAGAGCAGACTTCCTCTCCCCCCATCCCCCCACGCCTCCACCCACTGTGATCCACCCTCTTCTGGCCTGTGTGATTTCTGCATGCACACTCTTGGGGTTCCTCTCTCTGCAGTCCTCTTCCCTCCATAGTTTATGCTGAACACGCTGACATGCACAAACATCAGTGCTCAAGCTAGTGTGTTGCTTTGCTGGCTTGGGTCCTAGCTCCATTGCGGTCCACTGCCATCCAGATCCAGTGAGCATCAGGTGCGGGTGGACCCAGGGACCCACATTGTGTCATCAGGAGTTATTGTCGCTCTCTGCCTTCCATGTTGGCCTCCGTGTCTAGTCAGTTTGTTGCAGGGAGCAGCCCCGACAGCTCCCCAAGGGAAGAGGGCGTCTCCTTCACAACAGTTCTGTTGCAGGGCCTGGCATGGGTTTGCCGGGCCAGGTCACATGTCCAGCCTCGATCTGGTGACTGAAACAAAGGGCATGAAATCCACTGATTGGCCAGATCTAGGTTACGTGCTCTCCTTTCGGTTCTGTAGAGAGTTAACATTCTCCAAATTATATAGACTAGGAAAGCTGACGGGGGAAGTTCTTCAAAGGAAAAAAGATGGATTATTGGCATAAGATGAGGAATCAGAGGGCAGGAGTCAGGCAGGCAAAATAGTCACCGATGTCTACTGTGCTGTCCAGGACAGTGGAGGATCCTGGGATCTGAAGGGATAAGTTCACCCCCCAACTCGTAGAAAACCCAACTCAAAACCCCTAAGAGCCACACATAACCCCAGGTGTCCTGGAGCCCGGAGTGAAGAACCAGATGACGGGAAGAGTTGGAAACAAGCTTAGGCCTTCCTGCTGGGGCTGCTGCCTCTGGGGCTCAGGGATGTGCAAGGGCGCCGGTGCCTGGGGGGGCTGTCAGTAGGGAACCTGGACAGTGGTAGGAAACACGGTGCAGGTGGTCATGGCATAAGAATTCTGGAGGGTCTATCCTTGGAGTTTGTTAGAAATAAGGCTTTTTTTTTTTTTCTGAGACAGGAGAGTGTGAGCAAGAGTGGGGCAGAGGGAGAGAGAGAGAGAAAAATCTTAAAGCAGCCTCCATGCTGAGCATAGAGCCTGATGTAGGGCTTGATCTCACAATCACCAGATCATGACCTGAGTGAAAATTAAGAGTTCAATGCTAACTGACCAAGATACCCAGGTATCCCAGAAACGTAGCATCTTTTTTTAAAAATTTCTTTTTTAACGTTTTATTTCTTTCTTAGAGGGAGAGAGAGAGACAAAGCGAGCAGGGGAGGTCAGAGAGAGAAGGAGACCCAGAATCTGAAACAAGCCCCAGCCTCCGAGCTAGCTGTCAGCGCAGAGCTTCACGCGGGGCTCAAACCCACGAACCACAAGATCATGACCTAAGCCGAAGTCGGACACCTAACCGATGGAGCCACCCAGGTGCCCCCAGAAACATAGCATCCAGAGCCCCACTCCAGACCGCCTCCATAGGAATTTAAATTTGCAGGTGAATCAGATCCCTAGTGGATTCATGGGCCCTGCTAAAGACTCCCCTCTCATCCCTTAGCCCTCCCATTCAGGGCTGGTGGGACCTGTGTTAGGTCTTTAATTCAGACTTTCCTCTTCGTCCAGAGAGCAGTGGCCACCGGAGTCCTCTGCCCTCGTCTCCTCAGTACACCCTGGCCCGGCTTCTAACTGCCAGCACCGCCTTGCAGCTGGAGACCCCTTGTCCGCTCGGGCAGCCGGCTGCAGGGTGGAGACGGCGTTCGCGGTTCCCGGGACCCTTCAGCCAGTTCCCCAGCGGCCTTGTCCCCTGGCTGGGAGAGCTGTGCACAAGGCTCCCCGGTGGCCCGCGTTCCCGTTTTTCACAGTGGTGGCTTCTGCCCGGTGGCAGGATTGATAGCCGTGATTAGCCGCCTTCTCTTCCTTTCCTCACTTCCCTTCCCCCGTTGCCTTCAGCTCCCAAAGAAACAGCTTGGGGCAGGATCCTGGTCTCCAGGGGCGTCTGGGACAAGTCACACTAAGGCACGTGTGGCCGAAGCTTGCACACGTGTGAGGCCTCATGCTGGCTCCGGGTGCTGGTGTGCCGGGTGCGAGGCTGCGTCTGTGACCTTGCATGTGCTCGTGCCAGTTAGGAGAGTCGTCCTGTTCCTGGTTCTCCCCCTCTTTGCAGGGGAACCAGAGGGCTCCAGGACGCTCCCCGCCACCTGCTACCCTCACCACACTGACGCCTCGGGCAAGCGTGCACCTGTAGGCGTCACCCTCGCCAGAGTCTCGCCCTGCCACTCTCTGCCCCTTCTCCCCACGTCACTTTTACTCCATCGCCCTCAGGCCATGATGATATACATACATGGCCTTCCTCATTTACAAAGGTGATAGCTGTGTGCTGCTCACCACGTGTGAGGTTATGCCAGCTCCATTATGGGCTCACATAACAAACGTCCTCATGGCCGCCTGGGTGGCTTAGTCGGTTAAGCGTCCAACTTTCGCTTAGGTTGTGATCTCGTGATTCGTGGGTTCGAGCTCCACTTCAGGCTCTGTGCTGACTGCCAGCTCAGAGCCTGGAGCCTGTATCAGAGTCTGTGTCTCCCTCTCTATCTGATCCTCCCCTGCTCACGCGGTCTCTCTCTCTCCTAGAAATAAATAAAACATTAAAGAAATTTTTGAAAAAAAACAAAAACAAAAAAACGTTCTTCCGACCCCTGCAGCCTCATGGATGCCGGGCCCCATGGTGGGCTCTGGCACTTGGAGATGCATCATCTCCTACAGAATCACCCCTCCTCCTTCCCTACTGCCCTGAGGGTCAGCCCAGGAGCATCTCCCAGCAGCTGGGTGGCAGGGAGCCTCCATTCTCAAATGACACCTCAGGCAGGTGACGAGAGAAGGTTAGTCTCCTTACAGCATCTATGCGGATGGTTATCATCCCCGGTCCCCAGATGAGGAAAACTGAGGCTCATAGAGGTTGAGTGACGTTCTAGGGTCACTTGGCAGCAGTAAGTGGCAGTGCCGGGGCTGGGACCAGGAAAGTTTGACTCAGGGTCTGTTCTTGTTCCCTGGCGTGTCCTGGCTTCTCTTACACAGGACTTCCTGGAACGATGGGCTCCGAGCACTGCTGCATCACCGTAACGTGGCGGTTAGCTAGGAGCTTCTGTGTGGTCTTAGCATTGCAGACTCCACCGTGAACCTAACAAATCCCCTCCCTTCACGGGGCACCCCCTTATTGAGGCGTAGATACAAGAAACAAATAAGGTCACTTCAAATGGGGCTGAGGGAAGGCTACCCAGTGGGGTGATGGGAAGGAGAGGCATTGAGGAGGCGTGTCTACTGCCGTGTAACAAACCACCCTGACACTTAGCGATTTAGGGAGGCGACCGTTTCTTGTCTTGATACGCATGGGTCAGGACCCGGGGGCAGCAGAGCGGGGTGGTTCTGAGTCACGGGCTCTGAGCGGGCCAGCAAGGTGTTGGTTGGGGCTGCGTCAACCGCAGGGCTGAGACATGGACCTGTAGCTCACACGTGTGGTCGGTGGCCCAAACATCAGGACCTTCCCACGTGGGTCCCTCCCGGGCCACTCACAGGACAGCTCAGCTGGCTGACCACAGGGTGAGGTCAACATGGACATTAAGGGTGAGACGCGAACAGGCAGCACGTGTGTGCACATGCAGATGTACCCACACACGTGTGTGCTGGCATTTGCACACGTGGGCTCGACTTGCTCTCTCTTGTTTTTAAAAATTTTTTTTTTATTAGAGAGCAGGAGCAGGGAAGGGGAAGAGAGAGACGGAGACAGAATCTGCAGCAGGCTCTCAGGACTGAGGTAGCTGTCAGCACAGAGCCCAAGACGGGGCTCGAACTCAGAACCGTGAGATCATGACCTGAGCTAATGTTGTCCTCTCAACGTACTGAGGTACCCAGGCGCCCCGACTTGCTCTCTTTTCTGCCACAGCTCTGAGGAAACGGAAAACAAAAGCCAAACATGAACCCTCTACAGCTGCTCCTAAGGCCGGCCCCTCCCCTGGCTGGCGTTTGCTTCAGCCCCCCGAGGATGGCTTTGGAGAGCCTTGCAGCTAAGGGAGGGCTCATCTGCTCTGCGCTGCATCCCCTGGGGTGAGGGGGCGTCACACACTTCTCTTGGCCATTCCAGTCTTCCATCACCTGCCAGAGTAGGGGGCAGTGTGGCCTGTGTCAGGGTGTGAAATGCCACTTGGAATTGCTGGGCAGGAGGCCGTGGTCCCTTGAGAATAAAGGGTAACATTCAGGCAACTGGAACCCACGTGGCTGGGAAACCCCTCCCTCCATCTTCCTTGCTACCAGCAGGTGCACAGGGGAGGTTGGGTGCTGCCAGAGGAGCGCCCATGAGACAGCGGGCCCGGATGTTTGGGGAACAGAGTGGGGACTCTGTCCCCCTTTTGAAAAGAAGTCGTCCCCTTTGTCGAGCAGTCTGTTCATGTTTTCGATTGGAAAATTGTGGCTTCTCCATCCAGAGGACATACGAGGTGTCCACACACCTATGTACGTGTGTGTGTGTGTGTGTGTGTGTAGGTCACAGACTCAGTGTGGTATAGACACCTTTCCTCACCACCTGAATCCACACGTGGGGCCCCCAGCAGCCCTGCGGCCACGCGATGTTCCCCGCCAGCAACTGCTCTCTGGGGGAGGACCGGCGCCCTGATGTCTATGACCGCCGTGTCCCTGCGTGGCTGCATAGGGTTTAATCCCCAGATGGGCACTTCTTGGCTCAGGCACCGAAGTTTGGCTTCCTTCAGGTACATTGGGACATGGGCCTTCTTTGGCTGCCTTGGCCGCTCCCCTCCGATGCTCAGGACAGCCGGGGCTTGTGTGTTCTCCTGGCCTCTTACAGCTCAGGGTTCAGGGAACACATCGCTCGTGCCAATTCAGTGCAGGATTATTTATAACCTCGGTACTGAGATTTTGTTGTCTCGCTGCTTTGAAGAATGAAGAGGGTCTCCCATGATGGGCTGGATGACTCTGGGTGCTGGGTTGTCCATTCCTGGCAGCCTCGACTCCATTGTGTGTGGGTGGTGTGTGCCTGTATCCGTACCTTGTGGGTCGTACGTTTTACGGCCTGCTACTTAATTTCAGTCAGGTCTTTTGTCAGATTGCTGCGGGGACCCTGACGGCAGGAGGTGGTGTCTGGTCCGTGCTTTAGAGGAACCACACGCCGGAGGGGGTTCAGTGTGGTCAGGCCCTCCCAGCTTTGTTCCAAAGCACTTGTTTGTCCCCACCCAGGGACCTCAGGTGTTCATCTTTCCCTCTCTGCCTGCTGAATCCGGGCTTTTCCTATCATAAAGTCATGTGTCTACTGGTGTTTGTACCTAGGAGCAGACTTGTGGGTCCGAGGGTACACTGACCTTCCGGGTAACAACGTCTCTCCTACAACTGAGCACTTACATGCACCCTGTGATGAGCCAGGGACACAGGGAGCATTATCGAGGGACCATTCTTCATGGACATCTGGGCAGTAGACTGGGCCCCGCTGTGAGGGAGGGCAGGCTGCTTGAGAGGCCCGAGCAGGGTGGGAGTTGGGACGTTAGATCCCAGACTTCCTCATCCTACCTAAACTGTAGCCTGTACCCTCTGATCAAAGTCAAATGATTGCCCCCGCCTCCTGGCCCCCAGGGGCATACAGACTTGGACCTGTGTTCTCTCAGCCATCGGCTTCTAAACGCTGTAAACACGCTGTGTTTGCCGGCACTTCCCAGGTCACTCTCCTCTTGCCCTTGAAGCGCAGGCTGGCCAACTCTCTCCTCACGTGAACGCAGCCTCGAAGCGTGAGGACACGGGGCTGGGGCACACTCGAGCTGTGAACAATGGAGCCGGCTGTCCCAAATGCCAGTGTCCGCGGCTGGTGGCAGGGCGGCCAGCACACAGGGACCCCAGGACTAGAGTTGTAGGGGAGTGTGTGTGTTTTCCTGGTTTGAATCAGCCTCTCTGATGGGTCTCACTCCCAGAGAAGTGTGCCAAGGTCGTGACAGTAGACTCGACTTGAATCAGTCTCCATGACGTGGGTGTGAGATCTGGGAGACCCACGAACGGCAAGATCATGATCTGAGCCGATGTCAGATGCTTAAGTGACTCTGACCCGCCCAGGCGCCCCTATTTTTCCCAAATTTTTAATAAAACCACACATATAGTGAACGTGTTTCGTCGTGAGTGTGTGCCAGCAGGGGCCTTCACACTTGCCCCTCCACCTCCAGTAGAGATTCTGGACCCGACTCTAGCATGTACATGCAGAGGGGTGAGTTCCCACACCGCCAGGCCATTCTCAGACACCCGCTGTGTGTCCAACAGTTCAACCCGGTTCGGACACTGTGTTACTGGAGGTGGCCTCAGATCCCACAAGTCAGTGTCAGGCCTGCAAGCCCGCCCTGCCCCCACCCCACGTCACATGCCACCCCTCTCTGACTGAGAGGCTCGAAATCAGAGGAAACTGCGCATCCTCCGCTTGAGGTCACTCACTGTGTGAGAGTGGCTCACAGAGGTCAGGACCTGCTTTACTCACTAGAGAAATGCCTTTCCTTCTAAGGACATGACTCGGGAGAAGCCAAGTAGGAGAGAGGCGTGAGGCATGCGGTGGGAGAGGGGCTCCTAGATCCCCTGCCTCCTGGGCATCCCTTTCTCTCCGAACTTCCACGTGGTCCCCAACCAGAAGCATTCTGGACCTGTCCTTTCAAGGTTTTTTTTGTTTTTTGTTTTTTGTTTTTTTTTACCAAGGCTTCATTCCATAGACCCGATGGATCAAAACATTGGCAGTTGGGGATTGATTTCAGAGGGTGGGACTGTACATTCCCACCCTTAGGTGCTTTCCAAACGTCACCTCACTGACAAGAACCCAGGTGTGGTGGGACAGCCATGTCACTCTCATGGCTCTGCAGTGATTTCAGGGGCTGAGGGCAGGCGACCAAATATGGTAACAGAAGATGTCCCCGTGGCTCTCCTTGCTCAGAAAATCCCCAGGCTTTGGGTTGCTGGGAGCCAGGACCTGTGGACAAAGACCAAATGGATATGAGGATATGTTTTGGAATATGAATGGCCAAATCTCTCTTTTGGGTCGATCATGCTCTTGCACCTGGGTAGCCAGGACCGAGATCAGGAGCCAAAGGTGAGCAGCACCTGCAAGAGCCCAGGGCCCCTTTTCATCGCTCACCCACGTGACCTCCATCCTGACCAGATGGGGTCTGGCTTGCTGTCTGGCTGCTGACGTGCAGCAGGAGAGCACCTTGATGGTGGCTGCTCACGCGGCCTTGAGCTCACACAGCCTCCGGGAGCCTCAGGCCCACTTGTGCACAGTGAGGACCGTGCTGGGCCTGCCAGGTCGCTGTGAAAGTCATCCAGAGCGTGTGTCGAGGCCCAGATCCGGGGCAGGCACCTAGTAAGGGCTGAGTGAGGGGTATCTGTCATCATCATCATCACTGACCTTTATGTCCAGTTTTGCACTGGCCGAAGCCGGAAGTGGCCTGAGGCCCTGGCATGTGCTGTATCGCTGCCCTGAGAGCTGGGGACAGCTGGAGCCTTCCAGACAGCAGACAGTTAGTGTTGAAGATGCTTTAGGGCATCCTGGAGAAGCTTTCCTGGGCTGGGCTGCAATTAGCTTCAAAGACAACTTGGGTACTATCTGCCTTTGTCACAGCAGACCTAGGAGAGGCCTTGGGGTGCCTCCCATGACCAGAGAGGGTGATTCAGAGGGAGAAGCTATCCCCTTGGTTTGAGTGTTCATGGGGCCGTGTAGCTAGATTGGAAAATTACTGAGAAAGCCAACATGCAACCAAAAAAAGAAAAAAAAAAGATAAAAAGAAGAGGAAGGAAGGAAGGAGGTAAAAAGACTTTGAGTTAAGTGGGCTTTTGCTGCTATAGCTCTCTGGCAATAACATCCAACTAGGGATGTCCAGAGATTGTTCCGTTCAGACTCAAAGAGCCCATCCAGGGCTTTAAGCACGTACCCTCATGCATTTGAATGCCCTAGTCCCTTTCCTTCGGTTTGCAGAGCGGGACGGCATCGCTGTCAGTAGCTGCTGTGTATTTCACAGTCTCTGTGAAAGTTCAAGGATGCACAACAGGATCTCATTGTCCAGTTTCTTGACATTCAAACTTGTCTCCTCCGTCCAGTGGTGTCACTGATGTCTGGGTACTTGAAAACAGAGCCGCTTATGGGAGAGATTCTGGAAATCCCAAGAAGAGGGTGCAGGAAGCCAGCTACGCCGTCCCACGCACTTATTCCTGCTGGTGGTGCCCTCAGGGCCCAGGGCACACAGTTCTGGAGCCCCGGGCCCCGCTCTGGGGTTGCTCCCCAACTTCGGGGATGTTCAGATCCTGGGAAACGATTATAGTCAAGGGGATGTGCACCAGAGGGCTTCGGGAACCACCCTAGAGCTTCTGGGAGGAGGCGGCTTTCAGGGTAGACTCCAGGTCAAAAGACCAGCAGTGTGACACCTTGGGGGCTGGCCTGGAGACGGTCCGCTGAGGCTGGAGAAGGGATCCCAGGGTAGCTGTGGACCTCACGGGTCCCCCCGGCTCCCGTCCTCCCGTAGTGGAATCTACCTGCCTCCTAAGTCATGTGTTCTCTCTCGTTGCAGGTCTGAAGGGGAGAGCTCCCGCAGTGTCAGGTATGTGTGTCGTGGCTTCTGTTGGTGTGTCTTGGATCTAGAGCGGGTGGCTTCAGTGAAACCATGCGATTCGATGTCTCTGATGAATTCGCCTGGTTCAGAGTCCTGCTGCCTTGCTGCTCCAAGCCCTGGCCTGCCCCCCGAGGACCGTGGGGCTGCCGTATGCTGGCTTGGCGGCATGAGGTGAGACGCCCGGTTTACTGCGCAGGCTCACAAGGCTTAGAATGACTTTCGTGGGGTTCACCGGCTTGGTGACCTCAAGGGCGATGTGAGTGTCCAGTGTACCTCGCCTGTCCCATGTCTAGGACCAGAAGCATCTCAGCTCAGACAGTCCCTGGGGCCAGACTGGGGCAGATGGGACAGGTCTCTGGGCTGCTGGGTGGAGGAGCGGACTCCGAGCAGCCCTGATTGATGTGATGTGTCTCCACAGCCCATGGAGCACACGGTGCCTGCAGTTGAGACCCCTGCCTCTCCTCAACCCCACCAGTGGCGTGTGCAGGGTCGGCATGGAGTGGGGTCACAGCTGGGGGTACTGACTGGATTAAGGAGAGGGGCTGCCAGGTACCAGAACCCCAGGGTGCTCCTGCCGCAGCCCAGGGCCTGGGGCCAGGCAGTTCTCAAGGTTTGAGTTGGGGGACCCAGACGACGAGCAATGGGAGACATGGGCTGGTCATGATGATGGGGGAGGAGAGGAGGAGCATGGAGGCAATTTAAGGGCCACGGGGATGCCCCGTCCCATTATCAGTGAATTTCCTGTGTCTGAAATCGCTCCATGACCAGGCTGGGGATACATCCAGTGGAGCATCCCGGGCCTGGATCTGGGAGTTTTCTGCTTGCTGTTGGGGGTACTGCTAGACAGCCTCCGGCCAGAGAGGTGTGGATGGATGTGGATGGATGTGGATGGATGGCAGGGAGGCTGCATCATGGGGAGGCTGCCGGAATCAGTGTGGTGAGGCCCTATTGCACTCGGCTTGGGCTCAGCCCGGGTGACATGCATGGTGGTCCGAAGCCAGTGAGGTAGAAGAGGGGGCAGTGAGGGGCTGGGCCTAAGGACCCTGAGTCAGGCCGGGTCCCAGCAGGAAGCAGAGGCCCACTCAGGGTGAGGGGATGGAAGTGTCCTGTGGCGCCTCCGGATGGGTTGGGCCCGGTGGCCCCCAGGCCTGACAGGACAGAGGAGATGCACTGAGAGACAGAGAATGGCCCAGGCTAGGAGCTGCAGGAGGAGCCGCGGCCCCTCGGAATCTGTGCAGCTGTGAGGGCACAGGGAGGGCGCCCTGCATGGGCTGACGGGGAAGGGCCCAGGGACGCTCAGGTGTGTCCTGATCAAACCAAGGTGCAGGAGAGCATCTATCTCACGTTCCATTTGGGGTAAGCAGAGTTACAGAGAAGAACGGCGTTTCTTGCTTATCATATTTGCATAAATTAGCCATGGCGGGAGACCGGAGCAGCTATTCACATGATCTCTTGGGAGCTGGGGAGCAGGGCGGGCAGGGAAGGGTGGCCGTGAGCCTCCTCACAGGGTGCACTGTGCCGTCGCCCGAGCTTGGAAGCATGCGAATGTATTTCCCTCTGCAGAAGACTTGTTGAAAGTGAAGAGCTTTGTGAAGGGAAGGAGGGTTGCTGAGGGTTAGTGAGCATCCCGTCCCTGGGGTATGCACAGATATTGGAAGGGGATTCCTGTGGGGAATAGCCCCAGGATCCGAGCCCTCCCTGCTCTGTATGACACAGTCCCCCAGAAAGTGTTCCTGGCTGATGCCGGGGAGCCCTTCACTGAGATCTCCTGGGAGCAGCTGGCTTTCGCCTGTAGGTGCGGGGAGATGTGTAAAGGGTGGCTGTTTGGCCCTGAAGAGAGCTGGCGTGCCCGGCCCAAACCGCCCACCCCTGCCTCGGGGTTCCCTGTAGTGGGCTGTCAGGGATCTGATTTTGCAGGCCAGGTGAAGCAGGAGAGTGTTTCTCGGCTCCGCGGAAGGGTGGGGGCAGGAACCTCAAGGACCTGCTGGGGAGAATAAGGAATGGCCCTGGAAAGGGGTAGGGGGCAGCAGGCAGCAGGGGGGCGGGGGGTTAGTGTACAGAACTCGCACTCTTTGTTCCTCTCTCAAGGGAACTGGTTCTCAGCTGGATGCTTGGATGTGAGGGGCCAGGAAAGGAAGAAAAGTGTTGTGGGTCCAAGCAGAGAAGGCCGCATCTAAGTTTTTTAAGACTCCAGAAGCCAACCCCACAGCGACTTGTCCTCTGTTGTGCAGACTCTTGGGGACGGGCCCAGAGACCTTGAGGAGTGGAGGTAGAAGACCTTGCTGGGACTTTAGGATGCTGGGGTCAGGCCTCTGCTGAGTCTCTGTCCTGTGCCAGGCACGCATTTTGCCCCCAGGGAGCTGTCTCGGCCGGCCTCACACCTTTGTCCCCTGTCACACCCCCTGCTCAGCACAGAGGCACCGCGGCACAGGACAGGAAGCCCGCGGACATGTGAGCTGTGACCCTCTCTTCACGCTTCAGACCACTACCCCCAGGCAGCTGCCGAGTCTGTTTCCCAGGGACAGACTGTGAGGGCCCTTCCTAAAGGGAGCCTGAGGGTGGGCTGAGTGCTCCCCCAGGGGCCCAACAGAAGGAGTGGCGAACAAGTCCAGTCTGACAGTCACCCTCCCGGCTGTGCCCTCCAGGGAGCACCTCTGCCCAGCAGGGTAGCCGTGGCTCTCACGGGGCCCGCCGCCTCCCTCGTGTGCAGCCCAGCTCCCTGCTCCTTCTCCAGGCACCTTGTGCAGCCGCCCAGCGGTGCTGCTCTGATTCCACAGGCGTCCGTGGGCTCCCTCCTGCGTTGCAGCTCGTCTGTCGCACAAGCGCTGCTGCTCCCTGTGCCGCGGACCCGCGCCTCACCGAACACCTCAAACCCGCCGTCTCCCCAGAACTGTAAGGGCGTCACGGCTGACGTGCCTTGCCTGCTTGCCCTCCTTGGCTTTCTGTGTTTGGATTTGCTCTCCGTGTTCCCTTTGATTTCTGTCCTAGTGACTTGAGCACGTAGCCCCCCAGGCAGAGTCCCCGGATTGTGTCCCGGCACAGAGCACAGAGCAGGCACCAATGGGCCAGGCTGCTGAGGAGTGAATTCGCATTGGTCTCGCTGGGAACCACGGGCACAGTGCCTCGCTGACAGAACCAGAGCAAATTAATATCTGCTCCATTGGATTCAGAAGTTATCAGTATTTTCAGGCCGTTAATGGAAGAAGAAAAACATTTGACCATCTGCCCTGCTCGGTGGAGACTCGTTCCTCTTCCCTGCTTCACTCCCACTCCCACCACATACACCGACGATAGTGGGCAGGAGGGGGTGCATTTGACTCAGAAAGTTGATGTCTGGCTTTTGTTCTCCTGGCTGAGGTGTGGAGGGACTCTGAGAGCGGATGATCTTTGCTAAATGTTAAGGAAATGGACCCTGAGAGCCCCTCCTTACCCCACCCCTTCCCTGGGGGTCCCTGTTTGGTGAGGTGTTGTTCTGGACACTCAGAAGACATGAGCCATAGCCCTTCTGGCTGTGGGAGCCTCCCTGAGCAGCGGGGAACAGGTTCTGCCAGGAGAAGCCCGTTGGCCAACAGTCTCGCACCACTTACCCACTCCCCCCTCCCCGGCAGAAACATTTGCAAGCTCAGATGTATCCATTTTCCACAAACAAAATGAAACGACTTGACCATTTTGCAGACCTAGGACTCTGCTCCCTTGTTCCCGGGCGGGGGGTGGGTGGGGTGGGGGGGTGTCTTTCAGTCTATTCCGAAGGAGGCAGTGGAGGCCCTCCACTTGGGACCTTCTCATGATTTATAGGTTTCAGGGGGTCGTAGTGAAGGGGGGCAGGTGGGAAGAAAGAGCTATGCAGAGTTTGGAGATTGGAAGAAGATTAGCTGCGTGGAGCGCCTGGAGCAGATGCTGTGGCTCAGGTTCGAGGACCTCCTGTGGCATCAGAGTGTCACCTTGTGCCTCCCTGTGGCTCATCCACATCTTGGAATGAACTCAGTCACGCTCACGGACAGGAATCAGTCCCCTTGACTGAGGGTTTGCTGTGGGGTCGGGGGGCCTGTGGTCAGGGGACCCCACCTGCACAACCAACCCCACCCCTTCAAGGGAGTTAGGGTGCCTCCCGGGTTTTCAGCTCTGGGAGGCAGAGGTAGAGAAATGCTGACCAGCTTCCCTAGATAACAGGGCTTTCAAATGCAGATCCAAGACTTCCCACCGGAAGCCTCTCCAGAGCCTCTCCCTGGTGCTTGTGGAGGGTACAGATTTCCAGGCCAGGTCGGTCCTTGATGTGTCTGCCTGGGGAGGGCCAGGGTGGGGCCCGGGACTCTAAACTTTA
Organism: Proteles cristata cristata; assembly: GCA_017311185.1. NCBI lineage: Eukaryota > Metazoa > Chordata > Mammalia > Carnivora > Hyaenidae > Proteles > Proteles cristata. The sequence continues at coordinate 13,926 of JAESUZ010003963.1, forward strand.
CCCCATCCAGCATGATTCTAACAGGCAGCCTGGACACCCAGTCTCTGGTCGACCAGGCCAGCGTCGGGCTGTGCCAGGCTCACAGGTGTGAGCTCAGAAGCCCCGAATCAAGGAGTTGACCTAGATCGCCTCCCCGAGAAGAAATCCTAAAACCTTGACAGCATTTTCCAAAGGTCCCAGCAGGCTTCTCAGGACTCTGAGTAGCCAGCCAGTGAGCCCCGAGGCCTGCTCGTTTGGGGGGCGTGGGAGCTGCTCCTCGAAAAGGTGGGCTCCATCACAAACGTTGTCTTCATGGGACCGAAGACATGGAAGTGAAAGCAATGTGTCTACATGAATCCGTTTTCCTGTGAATGTCTCCCAGCACTCCGTGCCAAGGCAAGGCAGCCTCTGTCATTGACTGTGCCTTTTCTACCCCCAAACCCCAAATGTGAGCGTGCAATTGATTGTGTGTGCAAGGCGGGATGGAAACCACCAAGGGTGGCAGATGAGGCTGGGATGTTTGTGGAGCTGGGGAAACAGGGCTGAGCTGTCTGTCCCTCCAGGTCGGAATGGGTGCTGGCTCCAAAGCAGGGAGGGGGGCTGGGGCTGAGGAGATGCTGTGCCGAGGGCTGAGCGGGTGGCCTTGGGAGCAGAGCAGAGCTTTCTCTGCACCGTGCGTGGGAGTAGAGGCCCTGGGGTCAGACAGTGGTGAATTCACGTCCTTCAACCTACCCTGTGTCACCACGGACCAGACACTGAACTCTCCTAGCGTCAGAGTTCACATGGGTTCAGCAGTCTTTACCGAGTGCCTACCATATATGTCAGCAAAGGCAAGTTCATTTACCTGATGTGCAGCAAAGACCGACATGGAGACATGGAGGAGGAAGCAGAGCAAGGGTTTATTCTGGGGACAGGAGGGCGAGCCTTCCCTCCACCCCCTAGAGGGGGACAGTCCGGGGTGCTTAGTGGCAAAGGGAAAAGGTCTGGGTCCAAAGGTGCCGCTGGTAACCCTTTGGATACGGGTCTCCATCCCCGCAGTCCTTGGATCGGTCCTCACCCTTGTGGGTATTGGGACCATGACCATGCATTCACTTCCTGCTGAAGTGGGGCCAAGACCGGGGTTAGAGAAATGGAAGCTTTCGGGTGAAAGCCAGTGTTCTGCATTCCCGGGATTTTTGTAGTTTGGTTAATAGTTCTTATACGATGTTGTGTCTAGGCTTTGAGGGGAGGGTTCTGGGACCAAGTGGCATGGTGTTCTCATGGCCTGATTCCCTTGGACCAGTTCCCCTGAGTCATGGTTTCAGGTCCGGAAAAGGCTCACTGGCCTGAGCTGGATCCTCTTTGACCTTCTCCCCGCTGACGGGGTGTAGAGACCCTGTGCATCCTGTCATTCAAATGTGACGAATCCAGGGCTAAGTTCCCTGTGGGTTCTGAGGAAAGGAGGGGTCAGCAGGGTATGACCTGTCCAGTGAGGCTGAGCTACTCCTCTGGGCTCCCGCTCTTCAGGTCTTTAGTGACATCTTCAGTGACAGCTTTTGGTGTCCCTAAAGGAGGCAGGCACTGTGAAGACACATCTGTGGGGCACACCAACCTGCTGGGAGCCAACTCAGGTCCTGGGTGTACCTGATAATATCCAGTTCCCTGATGGAAGCCCTGCCAGAAACTCCGAAGTCACGAAAAGCCCATAGAAATTCTTCCACGGAACATGTCACAGGGGCGTCCGTCAAGCCCACTCCTACGGACCACTCTTACCCACAGCAGGGCCGGGGGCACGGGCTCTTTCCAAGTTACGTGGGTTTCTTGGCACAGCTTTGCCAAAGTTCATTTCTTCTCTCAGCTGTTGTGATGCTGCCAGCGGCCCTCAAGGCTCAGACGCCCTCAAGGATCGCTTTGACTGCGGACAGCGGCCTTGTCAAGGCCGTGCCCTCTTCCCAGGTGGTCACAGCCAAAGACTGTTCTGAAGAGCCAGCCCCTTTCACCTACTTTGGGGTAGTTCTGAAGGGCAGTCCAGCTCCCGGGACTGCTCAGGGAGTCGGCTGAGGCTCCTGTTGAAGTATCACTGCTCAGCTTCTGCCTCATCTGAGGTTCTCAGGTTCTCTGCCTCTCCGTTCCCATCCTCAGCTGTCGATTCTTCCCTTATAAACGTGTTTTTCACATGCAGAACTCCAGAGTCTTGGTCCTGACCATGCATAGCATTTCTTTTGTAAGATTCCCCTCTCGCAAACCTACAGTTTTCCTTTTCACATTCATTCCAATTTTGTCCTACGTTTCCCCTCTTTATTTAATTTTTTAAAATTTTTGGTTGAGAGAGAGCATAAGCAGGGAGTGTGGTTTGAGGAGAGAGAGAGAGAGAGAGGAAGAATATCTCAAGCAGGCTCCACTTGGAGGCTGACACGGGGCTCGATCCCACAACTCTGAGATTCTGACCTGAGCAGAGGTGAAGAGTGGGATGCTCAAGACACCGAGCCACCCAGGTGCCCCAAGTTTTTCCCTCTTTGAACAATCAGCCTCCCTTCCCTTACATACAGAGCTGGCTCCCTTTTCGTTCAAGTTGTCTTCGTTACATATCTTACAATTATTTACATCGCTCTGTCTGTCCTTCGCTTGCCCATAAAGCTTCAGGAGCTGTCAGACAAGACTTGAAAGTTTTGTCTTCTCTGTCCCATTTTGGGACAGTAGTAACATGAACAGCTGGTTTGACTTTCAGTAACACAAGTGGAGTAAAACTGTTCTGTTTCATGTTGGCAACTCTGAAGACATATGTCTTTTAATTTTAATTCAACAAACAACCTGAAATTAGCTTTCATACCAAATATTTTTGAAGATCACAACATGAACTCGAAAGGCAACGGGGGTCGTTTCTGAGTTTTAGAACGCCCAGTTCTTAAGCACTTGCCTTGAAACTGGCTAAGTAGAGCCCTTTTCCAACTTACTTGTGCCACACCAGCTGGAGGTAGAGAAACGGTCTCATCCTGACAGCATACATACACACGTACAATCACACAAAAGGATGCAAGCAAAATCTCAAAGGCCCAACTTCCTAATATCTCCCTTTTACAAAACACAGCTAATTTTGAGATGGTATTACACTTTATGGATCCATTAATCGGTCATGTTTCTCAAGAGTAGAATGAATGCTGTGGTCAAGCAGAGTTGCCAAACCCCCCCTCCCCCCCACAAAAACACCCACAACAAAACCAAAAAACAAAGACCGCCTGGCTTGGGAGACTGCGGCTGGGAGGGCTGGAGGTGCAGACAATTTGTCACTTCCCATTGTCCACCGAGAACATGGCTAGTTTTATTCAAAGATCCCCAACGCTGCCAGCAACCCACAGACCAACGGAAGCCCAGGTTACCTCCGTGAGTGTTTCCTTTGCGAGAAACCTCGTGGCTCCGCCGACCGAACCAAGCCACTTCCTCATCAGCCGTTTCTTAAGCAAGCGAGTAAAGGAGGCTCAGAGAACCCAAACCCCCTGGTGGCTGAGGCTGTAGGTGGGACCGTGTGGGGCACAGGTTGCGTTCGTTCGTGTCCGCCCGTCCTTCTCCTTTCCCTTCTTCTCCCTGTGCTGCAGTCTCTGCAGACTCACCTCCTTGGAACCCTGACGGGGTGGGTACGTGGAAGACCCCTGTGCGCTGGGGCAGGAAGTGCTGGCCCCGCTTGGGGAAAAGTCCATGTGCACCCTCTTCTGTCCTCCCTTCTCTCGCGTAGGGTTCCGATTCTAATTTCACAGGCCTTTTACTGGGTCTGTCTCTTTGGCTCTCTGAGCTGCACCCTGAGCCATGTCTTGAGGATGGGCTTTCGGTCGTTTGCTAATTCCCCTCCCCCCCACAGCCGTGTCCAGTCTGTGGTGTCACCCATCCGTTGCAGACCGAGGCTCTTGGAAGGGGTCCAGAGATGCTCAGCCTGATGACAGACTTACATCTTTATGCACCGTGTGTTCAGAAGCATAGGTGAATAATTAGGTTTTTATTTTTTTTATATTTATTTATTTATTTATTTATTTATTTATTCAGAGTTTGTTGTCAAGTTGGTTTCCATATAACCCCCAGTGCTCCTCCCCACAAGTGCCCTCCCCCATGCCCATCACCCCCCTTCCCCTCTCCCCCACGCCCCATCCGCCCTCAGTGTGTTCTCAGCATTCAAGAGTCTCTCATGGTTTGCGTCCCTCCCTCTCCCCGACTAGGTTTTTAAATATATCAGTGTCTTCACGCAGAGAACAAAAAGGAGAGCTCCAAGCCAAAGTCCTGACAGTACTAGCTTGTATCATTGTCCGTGTCCTTACTTTTGCCGGAGACGACGTCTTCAGAAGGCTCTGAGTTACAGTCCAGGGCCCTTTCGTTTGAGCCCGAAGCACCCCGTTCACTGCAGGGCCGCTTCGTGGTCAGGGCAAGCGTTTCAGCTTTGGTTTCTCCAGGAATGTCTCCATCCCTTCCTCATTTGTGAAGGACCGTTTCCCAAATGCAGAATTCTTGGTGGACAGCTTCTTCCCTTCAAGGCTTTGAGCCCGTCAACGCTTGCCTTCTGGCCTCCAAGGTTTCTGGGGAGACATCTGCTCACGACCTTATCGGTGAAAAGATGATGAAAGCAATGTTCCTTTGAGCTTTATAGCTGTTGATAATGAGTCCTATCATGTTGTTACACAACACAGCATTTCCCTATATGTCGTAGTCCCATTTTGAGACCAGGAATTGAAGAGTTTTAGACATTACGAGGGCTATAAAAGCTAAAAATTATAGTTTCTAAACTCAAAATGAAAAGGCACTGACTGACCCATCTTATAGGTTTCAATTTCTAACAAAGTAAATATCAATCTTGAAAAGCCCGCACCAACAAACAAAAAGCCTACTGGGATACTTTTTTTTTTTTTTTTTTTGAGTAAAGCGGTCTTGGTCACAAAAAGGGAGGAAACGCTGTGGTCGCAGACACACACCCTAGCTAGTTTGGTTTCTGCTTCGCTTTTTGTCGTTTGGTCCATATATTCTTTTCATTTTTCTCTTTCTCTACTCATTTTTTCTCCATTTTCTTTTTTTTTTTTTTTGCCCTTTTTTTAAATCTTGGGTTTTTTTAACCTGTTTCCTTTTTCTCCCTTCACTTTCTTTTTTTTCTTTCTTTCATATTAGCATTTTTTTGCCCTTTCTATCTTTTTTTTTTAAATCTCCTTTCTTCATTTTCTCCCTCATTCTCTTTGTTTTTTTCATTTGTTTCTTTCCTTCGTATTTTAGTATAGTTACTATTGTTCATCTCGTTGGTATAATTAGTGAGCGTAGTATTGTTAGTATTGTTCATCTCGTTGGTATAGTGAGTGTAGTATTGTTAGTATAGCCTAGTGAGTGTCGTTAGCCTTCTTGATGTTAGCTCCTTAGCATAGTTAGTGTAGGTTATAGTGGTATTTAGGATCAGTGTAGTTAGATCTGGTAGTTTCAGTGTAGTTAAGCAGGTCACCATGTTTCGGGGCTCTTGCCCATCGTCCACGACGTCCACCCCAAGATCCTAAGTGGGGGCAGCGTGTCCAAAATGGTACCAACAATGGATGTGACATCCATCCACAAAACACAGAAGGACTCCACTGGTCTCCTGGGACTTCTCCGTGAAGCTCAGAAAATGAGGACATCGAGGGGCGCCTGGGTGGCTTAGTCGGGTAAGCGTCCGACTTTCGCTCAGGTCATGATCTCACGGTTCATGGGTTCGAGCCCCGCGTGGGGCTCTGTGCTGACTGCCAGCTCAGAGCCTGGAGCCTGTTTCAGAGTCTGTGTGTCCCTCTCTCTCTGACCCTCCCCTGTTCACGCTGTCTATCTCTCTCTCTCCTAGAAATAAATAAAAAAGATAAATAAATAAATAAAAATTAAAAAAGAAAATGAGGACATCGAATTCACCCATTGTCAAGGCACTTCAGGTGATCAGCACAGCAAACTGTTAGTTCTCGTATCAGAGCATGTCATCAGAGACCAGCCTGAGGACGAGGGCATCCACCGTGGCCGCGTGGCTGATAAGCTCTGCCAACTCGTAGCCATTGTGGAACACGGCCACCAAGAAGATATTTTCCCCAAGGACATAGAGCTAGAGCAGCTGTTCTTTTATCATGACCTCAAGATAGTATGCACGGGCATTGGCCTGAGCATCCACTTTGCGGGCTACAAAGTTCACACATTTGAGGAGAGCCCCACTTCTTCTGCCCCTCAACTCTTCATCCACCAGGAATCCTCCGGGCCTTCCACAGATGTGTGGCGCCTGGGGGTGGTTTTCTACTGCTTAGCCATGGGGATGGAGCCACTTGAGGCGGGGGAGGTCTGCTGGGACGTCCGTGGGGACTCGCGACAAGAGGGTGTCCTGATGCTGATGGCCCTCAGGGATCGAAACATTTCGAGCTCATTGAGATGCACCCTGTGGGTATTGGGCAAAAAGGGGACATGCAGGGCAGGAGGAGGGACTCCGTCTGTGGCCTTATAGAAACGAAGACCCCCTGACCTCTAGTGGTGGCAAAATGGCCAGGCTGTCGCCCACCCAGCCCTGGGACCACAGTTAGCACAGTAAGCACAACCGACTCCTGGAGCCCCACCGCAGCCTCCCCCTCCAGCTCCTGCGCATTCTCCCTGGGGTCCTTTAAGCGGACCTCTGAAGAGACCAGCATCAAAAACGACAGCATCAAAATCAAGGAAAGGAAGTGGCGTGGGTGTGGGCCCCCAAGGTGGCTTAGGAGTCCCCTGAGCAGGGACCCACAAGACAACTTCCACTACCCAAGACACCCTTGGCTGCACATGCACAGTGGGGTCTGGGTGGGGAGCCGTGAGACAGTCACGGAGCCCGTCGGTGATTTGACACCGCTGGTGGGTTTTCACCTGGCTCCTGAAGTATGAATTACTTCCTGAAGTTTGTGTGAAGATCAGACTTTTATAAAATACGAGCTCAGGGTAGAGAGTGGTCCGTGCCGGGAGAGATCATTAAAAGGGATGCGGCATGGGGCGCCTGGGTGGCTTAGTCGATTGAGCGCCTGACTTTCGCTTAGGTCATGGTCTCGCGGTTTGTGGGTTCGAGCCCCGCGTCGGGCTCTGTGCTGACTGCCAGCTCAGAGCCTGGAGCCTGTTTCAGTGTGTGACTCCGTCTCTCTCTGACCTTCCCCTGCTCACGCTGTCTCTCTCTCTCCTAGAAATAAATAAAACAAACAAACAAAAAAAGGGATGCGGCAGAGAAGCCCATGGGGCTCCCAGTGGCATTAACCACTTCTCCGAGTGCCCAGAGACCCGACTTTGAACCGTGCACATGGCCGCCCAGGACTGCAGCGTTCCCAGCATCCTCTGCGGCAGGGCTGGTTGTGTGAGCAGCTCCCCCCCACCCCTGGATGGGAAGGGAGTTGAGTAGGACTTCTGGAATGCCTCCCAGCAGAGAGCATCGGGCCCTTCGTGCTTCTCTCCCTGTCCTGCTGCTGGGAACGCGAGCCCCATCGTGGCCTGTGTGGACCAGGGCGACTCCCGGGTTGACAGGCAGAGGGGCTTCCTGGAGCAGCTGCCAGGCCCGCCCTGGACTGTCGGCCTCTGGACCAAGCAGGAGAGGGATGCAAACTCACGCGTGGGACCTCTGTGACAGCAGCTGAACCCTGTCGTAACCAGGACGGCAGTCTCGGGGCCAACTACGCTGTGGGGTTCCATAGGGTCAGGCTGCTACTTCTCAGCCCTCCCTTCCATGGGGTAAGCGGCCAGGTTCAGCTCCAGCCCTCCCCTCTCCAGGCGCTTCTCTGGACACGCAGGAGATCCACGCTCCCAGCATACAGAGCCCAGCGAGTATCTTCCAGGGACCACCTCTCCTTCCTTCCTCCCACACTCGCCCATTCCCGCCCTCTCCCAGAGAGGCGGCTGGGGTTGAAATAGGCTGTGCTGACTCTTGCCCTGCTAATAGCTGCTGATTGAGTCAATAACTCCGGCCACAGGCCGACTCGTGCACGACGTCACTTGATTCTTGTTAGAAAGATGAGTTTGGAGCCGACAAGTTCTCTGCTAAGCGGACAGGCCTCAAAGGCGAATATGAAAAACCAGCCAGAGAGCGCACACAGGTGGTAGAGCCCAGGACTCGATGAAGAGTGGCTCTGAGTTCTCGGTCTGGGGAGACAGATCCTGAGGACATCCCAGGTGTGTGGTCTAAAGTGTATGCGGGTAAGAGCTGAAGCTCAGTAAGGCCTGCAGATCAGGAGACGATGCCTTTGAAAACAGTCTGTTACTCACGGTTCCCGAGAGGAAGGGGCGTGCCACACCGTGCGGGGTGCGTGGCCCATGAGGAAGCCCCAGGAGGAGGGACAGTGGTGACAGGCGCCTTTACGGTGGTTTCTGCAGGAGGGAACAAGCGAGGCAGGGCTTAGGACTGGCTAGTGTGGATACTTTCAGGACTCTGGGGCCGGGGGCTGTCCCGAATGACCTGGTACCTGGCCCTGGGGTGATTTCAGCAGCTAGACAGTGGCCCGGAGGAGCAGAGCCTGACACATAAAGGACGAGGTGGGTGTGGGCTCTGGTTTGGTTGGTTTCTCTTTGACCTTGGGCCCCTAGAAGGAGGGTTCTTCCCGGGGTTGGGAGGAGGTGGTGACAAGCCAGAGAGGCCAAGTCAGAGTGACTCCGAACAAGTCATGTCAGTCAGAGAGGCGCATGCTGGCCTCATCTCAAGTGTGACCTCCTCAGAGGAACCAGCCCCGCCTTCCCAGCCTCCAGGGACAGGGTCTCCCACCCCTAGTCTCCCTCGCCGTGACCCACGTCATCCCTTCGGGGTATTCAGGGCCCCAAGCCTGCTCGGAGCCCCCCTGTGGAGGAAGCATCTTCACAGTCAGCATGAGATCCTGTGCAATCTCTTCTCCCTCCACTGCTCCCCCACCCCTGCCCTGACTGCGCCCAGGTCCCCCAGCCCCACGCAGGCTCCTCTGAGCTTCCTGAGTCCCGTGTTTCCCCTGCTGCACGGCTCCCTTGTAACGCGCTGTGCCGACGGCCTTCCCTCCACTGTGCCTTCGCCCCAGGAGCAGGGGGCAGAGGTGTCTGGGTTTGTTTGGTTTGGTTGCGTTTTGTTTTATGTCATTCATTGCTGTGTCTGCAGGCTAGGTCAGTGCCAGGCACTTAGTAGGGGCTCAATAACAGTGAATCAACTGCCCTTAGAACCACCCAGGTCATTTTTCTCTGGTCTGCAACATTCACTCACCTGGGGCACGTTCCCTGAGGCTCTCGCCTGTCGGGCTGGTTCCAGACACCAGGGCACTGCAGTGACTGGGCCGGCAGGGCTCTCCAGTCTCATGTCGCCAATGGTCTAGTGGGAGAGACGTAGAAAACAACAAGTATACATATATGGAAACTAAGGTGATGGTGTACACAGTGGAGAACAGTAAAGTCAGATAGGACGCTGGAGCCAATTCCTAAAGGTGTTTAGGGAGCAAGCGATGTGCTGGGCAGAGTTCCAGGTTGTGAGAAGAGCAAGGGCAAAGGCCCTGTGATCAAGGAAGGCTGCGTGTGTCGTAATTATTAGTGTGGAATGTTAGCTTTTCCTCGAGTCTGTATTGTGTTCATTTGGTCATCCTTGGTTTCACTTTTCCAGCTTATTTCCCGAGTCTGTGTTATCACTCTGTTGACCTCAGCCTAGTCTCTTCCAGTGGCTTCAGGTGGAAATGGGTACCTTTGGGTCAGGTCGGCATGTGTTTACAGAGCGGACTCGCTGGGCCCAGGTGTGTGAGGCATCGGGAAGCTGTGAACGAAACGTGATGGTCTCTGCCTTGACAAGCCCAGTTAAGGCCATGTGTTGAGGTGAGGGGTAAGTCGAGGCCCAGGATGCCCAGGGCAGGCCCTATCCAGGAACCGGGATGCTAGAGCCAGAGGGTCTGGACTCTGTGATCTGAGGCAGTGACTTTAAGTCTCCATGCCTCATTTTCCTCATCTGCACAAAGGGGCGGTCATCCTGGCTTATACTCATCCCCTCTTCCTTGTGTGCCCTGAATGTGCACTTTATGGCTCGCCTGTGTTCATCTACCCTCTCCTGACTCCACTGCAACTACCCGGCAAAGTAGGCACCAGGAGTTTTTGAATAAATGAGCGTACGGATGAATACTCACACCCTGTCCCCATCTCAGGCTCTCTCGGAGTGTGAGCTGGATGGGACATTGAGATCCCCATCTGGACAAGAAGCGCCAAGCATGTGCATGCCTTCACTTCCCCCTGATGTGGTGGAAGGGGGGTGGAGGAACCGCTGGGGAAGAGGCTGGGTGGGCGGGGCAAGGCCCAGAAGGCCCTGAAGACCAAGGAGGCCCATGAGGTATGAGAGGTCGTCACTGGGGGCGTCTGTGAGGGATTCTCCTTCCTGCGTAGACGTGTGCAGTGTTTGAGAAGGTGCCCCCTTGCTTCCGCCTTGAGTGCTTGCTCTGCAGGTGTGATGGCTGGAGTGGAGGCAGCCCCCCTGCAACCGTCAAGGAGCGACAGCCATATTCTGCTAATGGTAGATAGAGAGGCGGGTGGCACCTGAGTCACTGATGACGTTGTGAGCCAGCAGACCGCCTCCAGACCTCCTGTCTCTCACACCATCATCAAACATTCACGGTGAGATGCCTTCGCAGTTTAGTCTCTCTTGGTAGGGTTTTCTGTCACTTGAGCCAGACATCTCCCACTGATGCAGCCTTCTAGTGTCAGTTAAAATGTCTCTGTTCTTACCTAGTTCCCCAGCCGACTTGGATCTCTGCCCCTGACCCTCCACTCAGCACCCATGAGAGCAGATCGTGACTGTGCTGCTCTGTCTGTCTGGCCCATTCATGTTTGGTCTATGAACACCTCTGGGACAGGCCTCCGCCTTTTCCTCCCTGGGTAACCTGAGGCTGCACGCAGTGGGCCTTCAGGTCACGGCAGGGACCTCACCACACCCTCCCCTCCCCGGGTCAGAGCCTCTGTCCATCAAGAATTCTTCTAATTCCCTTAGGCCTAAGCACCGCTTCTGGACCCCGAGGGCTTCTACAGCCTCTTCAGTGTAAGGCGTGGGTCTTTTCTACACAGAATACCTAGCCGTGAGCTCTTGCCTCGTGCGTGCCTTCCAGCGCTAAGCTGCTGATTTCTTGCCAGCTCGGCTTCTCCTGCAGCAGGCCCGGGAGGCCACTGTGCAGACATAGGAGTGCATGAGTGAGACGTGGAAAGTGCAGTGACCGGTACATCCCCATTCCAAACTGAGTGAGATTCTCAGCATGTTCTGGAAAAGTCCTGTGGTGTGCAGTGAGGACATAAGGTTCCCCAGGGTCCAGGCATCGAGGTGTCCCCAGGCATGGTGGAGGGGTGAAGGCTCTTGGCCTCCCTTGTAGCAGCTCCCGATGCCGGCTGTAAATGGGGACTGTCCTGTGGTCACATGAGCAGGACGCTGCCAAGGAAAGCAAGGGAAAGAGGGATTCTGGTCCTCAGGGAGCTGGGAAGGTGTAGTAGTGCTAGGGAAACAAGGTCCCATGCCTGCCTTCCGTGCAGATTGCTTCCCTGAGTCTTCTAATGGCCACAGGATGGTTAAGAAGCCTCATGCCCCCACAGTGTGCCGGGCGTGGTGCCGCTGCCCTACCACATGGATGGGCCACCCCATAAGGGTTCCTAGGAGGCATACAGCAGCGTCTGTGTTTGCCTTCCGGTCCACACTTCCAGACTACAGCCCTGTCACCTCCCTTCTCTGAGCCTCCTTCGTGTCCCCTAAAGTGAGGTCATCAGTAGCTGCCTTAACAGGGTCAATTCCATGAGGGTGAATTTGGGCAATGTGAGTGGCCCAGCCTACAGCCGTCCCCCAGCAGATATAGTTTGAATCCATTTGGATTTCCAGGGTATTTTGGAGGTTTGCAGCGTTATCTAAAAGTCTCCCTTGATGCTAGCCTAAATCCATACTGTCCCATTCCAGGATGCTCCATTTAGACAACTGCAAGGAAGAATTCAAAGTGAGGTTTTTTTCGTTTTTGGTTTTAATAGCCAGTGAGTGACAGAAAACTCAAAGGGGCGTAAACAAGCAATCAAACGACACTGGAGAGAATGGTTTGTGTCCCTAAGAAACCTAAGAGCAGACAGTTTCAGGCAAGGGTGTCCCTGGGTCCTTGAGGACATCGGCAGGAATCATCTTTCTGGACCTCTTGGCTTTGCTTCCTCTCCTCTGTGCTGGTGTCCTACTCAGCTGGGCTTTTTCATTAGGAAACCAAGATGGCCACCAACTGTCACGGCTGTCAGTGTCCCAACAGAAAAAGAACGTCTCATTCCCTCGGATTCCAGCCCTAAGGTCTGGACCCACTGGGACCTGCTGGCACATACCTAGTCCCAAGGCAAACACCGTGGCCGGGGAGGGTGGAATATGCCGAGTGGCCAGATTGACCGCCCTCCCTGAACTGTTTAATCTGCTGTCCTGTGGGAGATTGTGGGAAGCCCGAGAGGACAGAGGTGAGTGTCCAGTGGCTGCGTTCCTCTGTGCTTACTGTCCTGGGTCGTTCCTGCTCTTCTCCTCTTCCTGCACCCCTCTGTCTTCCTGGCAGCACTTCTTCCCTTCCCCCACTGCTTCCTTCCACACCATTTCACCCGTACCCAAAGGAACGAGACTTCCTGTTTGAATTCAGGATTCGGGGCCCATGCCCAGGTTCCACATTTGTGTTTTGGCGTCCCAGCATAATCATTTATTCAGTCAGCCAGTGTCCACGGAGTACCTGCTGTGTGCCACTGTGAGTTTTCAAGCCCTAAGTATTCTCGGTGTCTAGGGCCAAACTCCGGGAGTGTTGCAAGGAAATGCGTTTTGTCCGAGCAGGCATCTAGAGGCTCGCTTCCAGTCCCTTGGTGCCAATCGGTGTGTGGCCCTGAGGGAATTCTTTCCCTTCTCTGGACTTGTGCTTTCTTTTTTTCTTTTTTTGCTGATTTGCTTTATTATTCAGAATATAGGTATACATACACACAATTTATTTTTGAACCTCTTGGGAGTAGGTTGCATATATCGTAACCCTTTAGCCCTTACTACTGAAGGGCATATTTTCTCTTCATATAACAAACTTTAGAAAACTTAACAATATTTTGAAATTTTGAGGTTAAAGGAAGATCATGAAAGCAAAACAAAGACGCCAGCCCTGATTATTATTTGTTTAATATTTTACTAAGATAAATTTGTTCCCTTTCTTTCACTTGATCTCTCTAAATAGAACTTGTCCTTTCTTCTCTGGAACAGGAATCACTGGGAAAGCTGAGACCCTGGAGCCATCTCGCCCCTGGCGCACTGTGGCTGGGTCTGAGAACAAGCCTTTGGGGCTGTGAGTCAGCCTGTGAGCACCAAGGACAGTGACCAGCCGGCTTCCTCTGGTGCCTTGGGCAGCACCCCGGTCGCTGTCCATGGTGCTCAGAACCAAGTGCAGGACCCGACAATTCTGTGTCTGAATGTTCCTCTTGGCGAATGAGAGCACCCAGGGCAGAGGGGCACCTGCGGCTTTCTGTGCCTGTGTGGCCCCCAAGGCTCTAAGTGCCTGTAAGGCTGCCTACTGCTGCTGCGACCGAAATTCTCTTTGGAAGTGTTTGGGAATCCCAAGCCCTCCCACCACTGAAAGTCAAGCCTGGCACTCTGGAAAGGAAGCTTAGGGAGGGAGGCCACACGGAGGAGAGGAGAGGACGCTCTCTCTAGAGGCCGATGTATGTTCATGGAGCCCAGTCTTCCTCTGCCTCCCCGTCCCTCCCTTCTTCTCCCACCCACTCCCCTTTCTGTGTTATCGCTGACATCGGTCACGGCTTCTTGGAAGAAGAAAGATGCCTGATGTGTTGGTCGGGGGCGAGGGGCCCTTTTCAGGCATGCCTGGCGGGGAGGACTTTCTTTTTCGTCAGGGTGAGTCTAGTTTCTCGTCACTCTTTGAACCCTGGGAGCCATGAATTCATTCCCCTGGTCACTCTGTCACTCATTTGTCAGTTCACTCGGCTGCTCAGCACTCTATGAATCTATTTGTTCCCTTTATTTAGTTCAGGTTGTCTTTTTAAGCAAGAAGGGAGACTTACGGGGCGCCTGGGTGGCTTAGTCAGTTAAGCGTCCGACTTTCGCTTAGGTCATGATCTCGCGGTTCATGGGTTCGAGCCCCGCGTCGGGCTCTGTGCTGACTGCCAGCTCAGAGCCTGGAGCCTGTCTCAGTGTGTGACTCCGTCTCTCTCTGACCGTCCCCTGCTCACGCTGTCTCTCTCTCTCTCTAGAAATAAATAAAACATTAAAAAAGAAGAAGAAGGGGAAGGGGAAGGAAGGGAAGGAGAGACTTACTTGGAGAACATAGAGAGCTCCAGGACAAGCAGACAGTAGAGTAGCCGGTCTTCCCCAAAGACGAGAGCCAGCAACTGTTCAAAGCACGAGAAGCCAAGTCTGCTACAACCTTTCACCATTCTGGGGTCACACATTCACTCACCTCTGCTCGTCTTTGTACATCACTAGACCCTTCTGTCTTTTAAATCCACTGGCTTCTTTCTGTTTTCACTGTCATGATCCTAGTGTTGAGTTATATTCTTTTTTTTTCCCTTGGAAGCTGAGGCATTCTCCCAGATTTTCTCCCGAATCCCACCCATGGCCCTTTCCAGTGTCTTTCTCTCACTATAGCCCAAGGGATTTGTTAGAAATGAATACTTGATTCAACAGATTCCATCGATCCCAGGAAAGACATCCGAATCTTGAGCCCGGTGTGGGACTGGGTTGCCATCACCCCACACTCAGTGCCCTGTGGCGCCGTGCCAGCTCGGTTGAAGGTTTCTGCAGCACTGCCCATGTTGTCCCCGAGCGTGGCAGTGGGGCTGGTGAGCAGCGAACACAGATGTGAACATACTCTTTCTGAACCTGTGAGTGATTTCCCAGTTTTCTTTCCCTTCTTCCCAACAATGGCAATATTCCAGAGAGACACTGCTCCGTCAGCCTCAGTCCAGAGGGGAGAGGAGATGAGGGAGAGCCACATGGCCATGTAGCCTGAGATTTAAATAAACTTTATCATAGGCCACCGAGATTTGGGCAATGATGTGTTCCGCAGCATAGTCCATCCTGCCTAACCGATACACGTACCTTGTGAACTTCTCGCTCATCGCCCTCTTGCTTTGCTAATACACCACTGGCCTTTCAGCACTTACACAAGTTGCTCCCTCCCGCTGAGAACATTTGTCTGTGACTCTCTGTCCTTGGACAGTTCTTACTCCCATTTTTGGAGAGTTGATAGTTACTCATTAATGAGGTCTTGGCTTAGTTGTGAAGGACTCAGGAAAGGGTTGCCTGGTCTGTTTTCAGAATGCAGCCATGACCCTGCTCCCACAACGTTCTCCATCACAGGGAGACAGGTGTGCGAGCAGCAGCATTTAAACCCATTTTGATCATTGTAGCAGGAAATAAATATAAAGTGGCCAGCGAGAAGCAAGGAGTGTGGCTGGGAGAGAGGGAGTCAGGAGGTTTTGCGGAGGATTGTCAGAGATGGTTTTGAGGAGGATTTGGAGTTGTGCAGATTGGCGGGGAGGAGGGGGGAACATCCTGGGAGAGTGGGAGATGGGGGCATCTGGTGGAGGGATTGTAGAGCCAGAAGCGGTGCCCACATTTCCAGGGCTTGAAAGAGCGTGACCCCAGGACAAGTTGGAACCAGAAGTAAATAGGCGGCCTCTGTCTGTATCCCTGGGAACACAAGGGAGCATTCCTGTTTCAGTGCCTTTGCAAGCTCGTGGTGTTTGCTTCTTGGGAGTCGACGGATGGTGATGAAGACCATCGCAGGTTCCAGGCCCTTTCACACATTGGGTGTCTGTGGCAGACTGACCTGAGGGTGTGGCAGGCCACGTGTGGGCTTGTGCTGGCAGCTTTGCTCCAGGACAGAGTAGCAGGAGACCTTTTTGTCTCCATTCTGCTCATTGGATAAGTGTGGATACCTTCAGTTTCTGCCTTAGTTTTCTAAGAACCACCCCCCCAGGTCTTTCTCGTAAACCAAGGCTTCCTGTGTACACAGCCCACTAGTCCTTTCCCATTTGCATAAGGCGAACAAAACGAAAGAGAGGTGAATCACTGAGGCGCCGTGTCCCTGGGTATCATGTCTTTCAATACGACCTTGTTAGTAAAAGAATCTGCAGGTCCCAGGATGACACCAGGTGCTCCGTGACTCAGGGCCGTGGTCACACAGCAGTCCTCTGCTCTGAGGAAATGAGGGGTTTGCCCACAGGACCAAGGTTTCCGGGCCCTGATGGAACATGGCAGAAAAGCTTCCCAGCCTCCCAGAAGGTGGGAAGGTGGGCAGTGATGCCGGTAAAGCTGTTCCCCTTTGTGGCCCTTGATTTTCTTGTTGTTGGCATAGGGAGTGAGGTGCCGTTTCCCAACCACTAACTACCATGGCCGTGAGGCTTCGAGAGTAGGTGGACAGGTCTTAGAGAAGCCCGTTTATTCAGAGGAATTGTGGTTGTTTCTGATGGAATTCTTTTCATGCCAGTTGCACGGTGGACCCTGTCAGGCTCCCCACACTGCAGGGAACAGACACACTGGAGGGGACAGACACCCACAGACACTGGACCAGACCCAGCACACAAGTTCCCCTTGAAAATGCTGATGTGTGTGTCGTGGATGTCTAGGGGAAGGGACGTCGCCCTCACTGGGGGAGTGGGGGAGGGAGCAGAACAACCAAGGAGGAGTCTGGTGAGCTGGGACCATGAGGCGCAGAAGAGGGGGTGTGCGGGGGGCGGGAGGGAGCACAGGAGCGAAGGCCCGCAGCCCTGGGCAGGCATAGTCGGCGGTGACGGGACGCCATCCTCCCGCCTGAGAGAGCTGGTTGTACCTGGCACAACAGGGCCCCTTGCGGGACTCTCTGCTCTGGAGGGTGATGATGAGCTCCTGCCTGGGTTTCTGGCTGCCTGGAGCCTGTTTTCGCATTCTGTGTCTCCCTCTCTCTCTGCCCCTACCAGACTTCATTGTGTCTCTGTCTCTCTCAAAGATAAAGAAATGTTCAAAAATATTTTTTCCGAAGTAAATGTCCGGTAGGTGAAGGGAGAGCCCTGGGAACCATACCCCAGCACCCTCGAGCCTAGAAGAGAGTGGAGTCCTTGCAGGGAAGTCTCCACCCTTGCTCTGAGGGACCCAGAGTCATGAGCTCTGAGGATGTTTATGACAACTCCCTTCCACAGCACTCGTGATGTGCCGGGCCCTGGTTTGAGCGTTCCATGGGGTCCTCACCACCCAGGAAGGAGGCACTGTTTGTACACTCATCTTATACACGAGGAAGCTTCGGCTCAGACCCCTTAGGAGGCTTGCCCGGGGTCATGCAGCAGGTCAGTGATGGAATGAGCTGGGATTTGACCCCAGGCATTCTGACGCCAGACTCCAGGCTTTTCCCGACATCACAGCATGGTCCCTTCATACCCCAAACGGGCTCCCGCTCTGCCTCCTGGCAATTGGTCTCAGACCTTGGTGCCACGAGGCTCTTTATGGAATGTAGAGGAGCATTGTCCCTGAGTCCCGAGTCCATGATGGCTCTGGGCCTGCCCTGGCCTCCTCGGCCCTGGAAGAGGCCCTCCCCAGCTTCCATGGCCAGGCCAGGCCAGTTGTTGTTTCTCTTGGTTGCTTCAGGGGAGTCCCAGCTCCAGTTAGAGAATTCTCTCTTGCGTAGACTCAAGAAATTCTGGGAAGGGCCCTAAATGGTGGGTCCTCAGTTCAGGGATTTCAGACCGCAGGAGCCCCAGGGAGACTATACTTTGTGAAGCCTCTTGTGCGTCAGGGAGCAGCTTTCTACGGGCGCCTCAAGACGGGTGTGCGGAGAGTGACTCATGCCGTTGGGTGAGAATGATCTCTGGTCAGGTTGGGTTTTGTGGGTTGGAGGCAGGTGTGTCTGGAGTACAGTGAGATGCACAAAGCTGGGAGCGGGGTGGGAATAAGGGGCACCGTGTGGGTTGGTGAGAGATTTGGGTTTCACCTTGAGTGTCATGGAAAGCAGCCGGAAGGCTCTGAGTAGGGCCAGGAAACCGTAGAGGAGGCCAGAAGGCTAAGACGTAGTCACTACCAGACAGGCCACACCTTGGTGGTAAGTGTGGTGGCTGCAGCTCCTGTCAGTAGAGCAGAGCCCAGGTAACAGGAAACATGAGGGCCCGGTGCAGGTGCCGAGGCCAGCCAGGACCCCTGCCCTTAAATCCTTCAGCCTGTGCGGTCTGAACCCTGCATGCCCAGAATGGTGGGGTGCCTGTATCAGCTAGTTTCTGCTGCATAAGAACCACTCCAAAATGTGGCAGTTTACACCAACTGTTTACTTAGCTGAGCGGTTAGCTGGTCGGGCAGGTCTTCTGGGCTCCCTCAGACATGTGTGGTCAATGCAGGGGTCAGTGGATTTTGGGCCGGCTGTTGGCTGCGGGCAACAGGGGTGCTGGTGAGTGGGCTGCATGTGTCTCGTTCTTCCAGGAGGCTCTCTGGGATTCTGCACATGGTGGTGGCAGAGAGGGTGGGCACTCAAGGTCACAAGGTTGTTCGAGTCCTATCCCTGAAACTGGCACAGCATCAATTCTAGCACATCCTGTCGGCCAGAGCAAGTCACGGAGCCACCGCAGATTCAGAACGGGAGGAGGGGGAGCTAGACCCCACCTCCTGATGGGAGCAGCTGCCCCATCATAGTGCATAGAGTATGGAGACAGAGAGGTGGAGAAATAGAGCTATTTTGGGTCAACCACAGTGTCCCTGGTTCTCGAGGGAGGAGCAAGACAGGAGCCAGGGTCCTAGACTGGGAACCATGGTTGTGTCTGCCGCCCTGAAGCAACCAGAGCCTTTACAATCCAGGACGAGGCAGAGGAAGCTCAGACCATTTGTTCCTTTGCCGCCAAATGGCAGCAAGAGACTCAGCAGTCCCCATGGAGGCGTCTCTCTCTGGGATGCTGACCCCCAAGACTGCAGACATCATGTGGAACAATAGCACACCCTTGGCATCTCCTTTTCCAGAAAGCCCTCTGGCTCTCCAGCCTTCCTCTGGACTCTCCCAGACTCACCCCTCGGCTCCTGTCCCAGAAAACAGTGTACCGTGTCCGTCATTGGTGCATGTGAGTGTCAGCCTCCTGAGTCAGAAAGGCCGTGGCTTGAGGACGGGGCCGTGTCTGCTCCCCCTGAATCCCTACAGCTGGGGGTGTGCCCTGAGGACGAGGCCGGGAGGGTGTGGGCACTGCGGACCTGCAGTCAGTGCTGGCTCCCAGCGGCGCCTGCAGGGAAGGGCAGGGTCACTGCCCCTGGCAGCAGGCTCCAGATGAGCTCCGCCTGGCGCAGGGGTGGGGTGGCTGGGAACGGGGGCTGCACGCAGGGCAGCGGCAGGGGTGCAGTGGAGCAAGGGCAGGGACCACAGTCGTCCTGCAGACAGTCAGAAATGGGTCTCGAGCTCTGGGCGCCAGCACCAAGGCAGGAAGGCGGCTCGCAGGGGAGCATGCGGAGAAGTCGCTCCGAGCGTTCAAGGCCAGAGCTGGGCAGACGGAAAGGCAGGCAGGGCCTGGCCACCCCCACCAGGGGAAACGGAGACGTTGGCAACCTTTGACCATAGTTAACTTCTGTTTCCTGGAGTTTCCCTTGCCTGAGATCCAGGGTAGCCCAAATAAATAGTACTAGCATTAAAAAAGAAACGCCAACCAGGACGCAGCAACCGCAAGTGCACTGTGGTGTCTGTGCCATCACAGCACAGAAGAAACATCCTCGTCACCTTCCCATGCACACCAGAGATGAGGGAGGGAAGGGTGAGGTGGGGAAAGTGGTCTTCGCCAGGTCTGCAGGGCATGCCTCTCTGGGGCTCCCAGTGTGTTTTGCCAGCCAGGCCTGCTGGTGCGCCAGCTCGACCTGCCAGCCTGGCATTAGCTGCGGATGCACACATCCTAGGGTCCTGCAGAGGAGATCCGGGTGTGAAGGGAGTCTCTGGGCCGGGCAGTCTCCCTTGGGGAGGGAGCTTGAAGCTTTTGCGGTTTGTATTTGTCTGTTGTATGTAGAAACCCAAGCATCCCGGGGCGCCTGGGTGGCTTAGTCGGTTAAGCGTCCGACTTTCGCTTAGGTCATGATCTCGCGGTTCGTGGGTTCGAGCCCCGCGTCGGGCTCTGTACTGACCGCCAGCTCAGAGCCTGGAGCCTGTTCAGCGTCTGTGACTCCCTCTCTCTCTGACCCTCCCCTGCTCACCCTGTCTCTCCCTCTCTCTCCTAGAGATAAATAAAAAATATTAAAAAAAAAAACGAAAGAAAGAAAGAAAAGAAACCCAAGCATCCCAGAGTCGTAAATTACCTGGAACTAGTTTGCTAACCCTTGTGACTCGCTGCGGCCTAGGCAAGCAGAGTGGTATCCCAGCTCTGCAAGTTCATTGGCCACGCCAGTGCTGGTTGACGTCAGAGTAGCGGGTTTCCTTGTCTTATCTCTAAACACAGCTCCAACCCCCACCCTGTTTTTTGCATTCTGAAAGCAAAGGGGTGATGCGCCCATCCTGGGGTGCTGGGGAGGAGATCCGGGTGTGAAGGAAGTCTCTGCTTGTAACCTGGGATCAAGTTCCAAGATCCCCTGGGGTTCCTTGAAATTTTCTGGAGACACGAAACCCGTTTGATGTTCAAAACAAGGCTTTCCCCAGAATGACCCAACTGAAAGCCCCCCAAAATGGACAAAATACACGGAACAGGTTTTGAAGACACTGAATGAACAGCAGGCAGCAAAGGACAGTGATCCCTGAGAGGAGGGAAGTGATCTCTGTGGTGTTCTGAGCATCTGCCTTGGGACGAGGTCAGGACCCAACATGGCAGGTGATGTGTGTATGTGTAGTAAGGGAGGGAGGACACAGCCCCTAGACCCGCCTGAGTTAAAGGGATGGAGCTGAGCGTCTGGGAAGAGCAAAGTAGCTGGAGCTCACCCCAATATCAGAGGACTGCACCGCATGGAGGGAGGACTCAGGACATCTGCAGAGGTCCCCCCTTGGGTGTTGAGTGGAGCATTGGCTAGGACGTGTGTGAGAGGAAACTACCAGAGCCTGAGCAATTAACTGTCCAAGAGACGTCAGAGGTAGCACAGTGCCTTTCCTTACCAGCCACACCGGAAAACCTCAGGATGCCTGGGATCTCGGCTGAGGCATTCTGAACAGACTTGTCCCAGTAGCAGGAAAGGATGAGCCCTAAACCTGGTTTGTTCCTCGTTTGTTCTTCGTTATACAGAGTGTGTAGCTATTCATGGTCAGTTTGTAGGATTATTTTAGTTCTGTGCCAAATGGTACTAGAATGTTGATTGGGAGGGATTCCTTTGTATTTACATCACTTTGGGTAAAACGGACCATTCTACAAATGGACATTTCCAACATGGGGAAATAATTCTGGTTTCCCCATTATATTCCAACCCAGAGGCTATGTCAACTGTCATCACCTGCCCAAACTCTGTGACAATGCCTTTTCCTGTTGTGACCTAGTTTACTATTCCTGAGACTTTAACTGTACAACCATGATTGATTTAAAGATCACAGAGGGCTCAATCTGGCAGTTTTTCTTTGTGGGTCCTGTAATTTAGTATGTTTTCAGTCTGCATTCATGCGGTGACATGTTTTCGTACTTCAGTCATGACTTTAATTGTGGTTCAATTTACAAAACACAATAGTGACCATTTAAAAGATTTTAAGTCTCCAGTGTATGACACTAAGTATATTCCCGTTGTCCACATATCGCCACCTTCCACCTTGAGAAGGTTTAAATGCTGACTTTGTGAAAGTCTGTGTATATTAGACATTAACTACCCATTTCCCTTTCCCCTCTGTCTGGCAACTCTATCTTGTTATTTGTAGGTGCACTCGATTATTATGGATACCACAGACAGGTAGAATCTTATAATATTCTTTTCTGTGATTGGATTATTACTAACCCTTCTCATAGTGAATTGAAGGTTCATCCATACTGAGATATGAATCAGTACTACAGTCCTTTGCATGGCCAGGTAGTATTCCTTGGTGTAGACATCACCTTATTCACCCTTCAATGGGCCTCTGGTCGGTTTAGCCTTTTGACTATTGTGCATAATTCTTCCATAAATTTGGGAGAAGAAATACAGAGTGAGTCACTGCTTTCAAATATTTGGGGTCTATACCTAAAGTATATTCATTCATTCTATTTTTAAGATTTTGAGGAACCATCATTCAGTTCTCCCCAGCAGCTGTACAATTTGACTTCATTTCTTAACCGATGGAGCCACCCAGGCGCTGCTTGTGTTTGTAGTTTTATTTTATTTTATTTCATATTCTGTTTTATTTCTTTATGATGCAGAAAGGTGATTTTATTGACATTAAAGCAAGGGGACAGGACATGTGGACAGGAAGACCCGCCCCTGTATCATGAGGAGACACTGGTTTTATATTATGGATTTAGTGGCTGTCATGTCCAGAGGAAGTTTCCGGTGAGATTTTCATATGCTAAGGAAGATTCACAGGATACAGGAGTCCTAGCTGTTGTGAAGCTAAGGTTGATTTTCTCCCTAGCGAATTATGAGCGTTAATAAGACAATAGGAGCTCCTGGAGAAACTTTTTTTCCTCTGCCTGCCTCAAGTATTTGTCAGTGGCTGCAGGTTATAAGGAAATTTAACCTAATCTGCCATTTCATTCTGCCTCTGTTTCCCACTTCATTCTGCCCTGAACCATTTGAACCTTCAAATCTTTGAGGTTGTTGAGGGTGAAAGGTCTCCTCTTCCGTAACTTCCTGCCCAGTGGAGGAATTATAGAGATATCCCTACC